>JAXIVJ010004505.1:0-75000 GCA_036785665.1 Chirona hameri
AACCAGAGGCGTCGCAACACAATCGTGAGTGGGAGGCCAGCCCCATAGGGCTGCTCATGTTAAATCCTGTGAATCTGGGAGGCCGGACTCCGGCCATAGCGATCCTGGGGGGCCCGGGGCCCCCAGGTGGCGACGCCCCTGCACTTAACACTTACAGTTACATTCGTGGTGCTTTATAATATGACCACATAGACATAACTACGAAACAGTTTCAGCTTTCAGTCTAACAGACCCATTGCTTCCCTGGCCGGCTTTTTAGGCACTAGCTTGTCACTGCTTCCCTGGCCGGCTTTGTAAGGCACTAACTTGTCACTGCTTCCCTGGCCGGCTTTTTAGGCACTAGCTTGTCACTGCTTCCATGGCCGGCGTTTTAGGCACTAGCTTGCCACTGCTTCCCTGGCCGGCTTTGTAAGGCGCTAACTTGTCACTGCTTCCCTGGCCGGGCTTTGTAAGGCACTAACTTGTCACTGCTTCCCTGGCCGGCTTTTTAGCACTAACTTGTCACTGCTTCCCTGGCCGGTTTTGTAAGGCACTAACTTGTCACTGCTTCCCTGGCCGGCTTTTGTAAGGCACCAACTTGTCACTGCTTCCTGGCCGGCTTTGTAAGGCACTAACTTGTCACTGCTTCCCTGGCCGGTTTTGTAAGGCACTAACTTGTCACTGCTTCCCTGGCCGTTCTTTGTAAGGCACCAACTTGTCACTGCTTCCCTGGCCGGCTTTGTAAGGCACTAACTTGTCACTGCTTCCCTGGCCGGCTTTGTAAGGCACTAACTTGTCACTGCTTCCCTGGCCGGCTTTTAGGATCTAACTTGTCACTGCTTCCCTGGCCGGCTTTGTAAGGCACTAGCTTGTCACTGCTTCCCTGGCCGGCTTTTTTAGGATCTAACTTGTCACTGCTTCCCTGGCCGGTTTTGTAAGGCACTAACTTGTCACTGCTTCCCTGGCCGGTTTTGTAAGGCACTAACTTGTCACTGCTTCCCTGGCCGGCTTTGTAAGGCACCAACTTGTCACTGCTTCCCTGGCCGGCTTTGTAAGGCACTAGCTTGTCACTGCTTCCCTGACCGGCTTTTTAGGATCTAACTTGTCACTGCTTCCCTGGCCGGTTTTGTAAGGCACTAGCTTGTCACTGCTTCCCTGGCCGGCTTTGTAAGGCACTAACTTGTCACTGCTTCCCTGGCCGGCTTTGTAAGGCACTAGCTTGTCACTGCTTCCCTGGCCGGCTTTGTAAGGCACTAGCTTGTCACTGCTTCCCTGGCCGGCTTTGTAAGGCGCTAACTTGACACTGCTTCCCTGGCCGGCTTTGTAAGGCACTAACTTGTCACTGCTTCCCTGGCCGGCTTTTGTAAGGGCACTAGCTTGTCACTGCTTCCCTGGCCGGCTTTTTAGGATCTAACTTGTCACTGCTTCCCTGGCCGGCTTTGTAAGGCACTAACTTGTCACTGCTTCCCTGGCCGGCTTTTTAGGCACTAACTTGTCTAGTATCGGGAATCGGTCAAGAGTTCTCTACGGAATACGTTAGTTCCCGTATCGGTATTCGATTGCATGGCATTAACCAGTACCACGTCACTTGGGACGTTTCCAAACACTGACACCCTGCCGTGCGCGCTGGTGGCAGGCTGCATGCTATGCTGATGTTGTTGAGGAATGGGCCGCTCATGATTTGCTGCAACTATGATGCAACCAGAGACGGAACATTCAACAAAAACTTCCTGCATGCTTACAAACAGTTTTACGTTCTTTTCGTAAAAACTCACACAACATGTATAGTTTCATCAAAAACCCTTTAACTTACAATCCTCGAAAGCATTCAAATAGGTAACACCATCTTATGATGTTTTTTCTTCTTCACGGAATGAATCTAAGCGTCTTCACAATCGTGTGCCAAGTTTCGGTTGTTTTCACCTCTGATGCAACACCCGCTGGGGGCGCTGGGCGTGCGGGGGCTGGCGGACATCTGACGGACGCTGCAGTGTTTGTCACCAGCTGTCACAGCTTTCCGGCCTCTGGACAGGCTGCCAAGCGTCACCCGTCACTCACTCGCACGTGCAGGGTACCCATTACCGTTCGGAGCGCTCTGACAATCCCCCGATTCAGGGGTGTTCTGTCAGATTCAGGTGTGTTCTGTCGTCAGATTCAGGTGTGCTCTGTCAGATTCAGGTGTGTTCTGTTCTGTCAGATTCAGGTGTGTTTTGTCCCACCGTACGGTGCAATAAGGGAGTTTGAGAGGTTTGGTCCCCACTCCCGCGCTAGGCAGGTTGCGCAGGCATGCTGGTCCGACCCGCCCGAAATGGTCTTATCCTAACGAAACCGAAAACGCCGGCACTGTAAAAATAAATACATTCGTGATAAATTTGAAAAGTTCGCAAGCATGTCACTATTTTTCGGCAATGTTCTTCCTTATTTCGCGTTATGCAGTCAGGGGCGTCGCCACGGATTTTTTACTGGGGGGGGGGGGACGCAGTCACCGTCGCAGTCAAAAGCAAAAGTTGTTGACAGGGAGGGGAGGGGAGGAGAGGGGGAGGGGGCAGCAGCACTGGCAGATCTAGGGTTTGATTGTTTTGTTTGTTTGTTTGTTTGTTTGGGGGGGGGGCAAAATTACGCTCAGCTTCATCTGCGAAAAGTTGTTGACAGGGGGGGGGGGGGTTAGCGTCGGTTTCGTCGGCACGAAGTCGTTGAGAGGTTGGGGGGGGGGGGGGGTAGCGTCGCATCCTCAGCGAAAAAACAGTCGTTAACCGGGGGGGGAGTTTTCCCTAATTATCCCGCACCCCGCTGGGGTATTCGGCCGAACACGCC
Source organism: Chirona hameri (assembly GCA_036785665.1). Classification (NCBI taxonomy): domain Eukaryota; kingdom Metazoa; phylum Arthropoda; class Thecostraca; order Balanomorpha; family Balanidae; genus Chirona; species Chirona hameri. The sequence continues at coordinate 2,794 of JAXIVJ010004505.1, forward strand.
CCCCTCGTTATCTTCCGATCCAATAACCGCAGCAAGAGGTGCAAGGCGGCCATCGAAAGCTCTCAATGAGACGCATCTTAAGCATACGCGACAATTTTCAAAATAAGGTCACATGTCAGGTCACAGCCAGGTCAAGGTCAAAATCGAGGTATTTGAGTTAATGGGCCATACTTTCCATCCAAAGCCTTATATTGCGACTATTCTCGCACAAAGTCCTCTCAAAGGTATCATTACTTTCCTACATAAGCGAAAGTGAAATTGTAAGCAAAGAGTCAAGGTCAGGTCATAAAAGGTCATTATTGCAAGAGGTCTACGAAAGCCATGCGACACATGTTTTATGGGTTATTTTACACCTATAATCGGATAGTAGCAGCAATTTCCACAACCTAACCCCATATAATGGCTCTCAGTTCAAGGCCAGGTCACATAAGGAAAACATTTGAAATTGATTAATCTAAATCAAAAGGTCATTATTGGCAAGAGGTCTACGAAAGCCATGCGACACATGTTTTATGGGTTATCTTACACCTATAATCGGATAGTAGCAGCCATTTCCACAACCTAACCCCATATAATGGCTCTCAGTTCAAGGCCAGGTCACATAAGGAAAACATTTGAAATTGATTCATCTAAATAAAAAAGCATTTTCTAGACAAGTTTCACCTCAGAAATACAGTAGTGGCATTCCTCTGCGCGATCTGAGTCGGTCGCCTTATTTTGGTATTCGAACTTAAGAAATTCACTTTCAAATTCACAACAAAAAAAAATTGAGGATTTTTCCGAAAACATTGATTAGTTTTTATTTTGGGGGGTCAAAAACATCAACTTTCGCGAATGCGAGATAGCCATTTTGAAGAGAATGTTATTTCCCTTTTTCAAACTTTTTTTGTTTTGCAATTTGCTCCAAAACTATATTTTCTACGATTGTTGAAACATTGATCATTTCTCCACCAAAAATGGCATGACATGACGTAAACGTTATTATCTCCTAAAATACTGCATCAATTTCATTGAAATTAGTGAGAAGACGTATAATTGATGCAACAATAAGTATTGCAAGTTTGACGTTGATAATATATCATAGTTTTCAAGTTATTGAGAAAAATCCGGGAGGAGACAGATTCTGCCCTGCCCCACCCCCCCCCCCCCCCCCCCCCCCCCAGCGGGGCGCGGGTTAAGTGTCACCGGAGGCTGCTTGAATTGCATCCGGTGCGCTGTTTTGTCTATCATTGAAAGCAAGGGATACATACAAACTTCAAATTCAATTACTCGAGAATAAAAACTTCCGTTTTTATCAAGTTTTCTCCTAAGAGCATTTGTTTTTCACTTTCAGTGCAGGGAATGCGCGGGGGGGGGGGGCAATACTTTGTATTGAATGCCTCTCCCAGATTCCTGGTGGAGGGGGCATTTGCCCCTGAGCCCCCCTGGATCCGCCAATGCCCGCAATTACCGCCAAGGAGAGCCTCTGCCAGACACTTAATGGAATTCATTTTCCCATTTTACAAATTTGTATAAGCAATTGCGAAACTTGTGTCATGCCGCGAAGCGGCGCGAAATTTTCCAATTTTGGACTGTTGTTAACTGTATTTTGATTGCTAAAAAGACAATTTTTGCGATTTTACGATAAGTTGGGAACGCGCGGGGGGGGGGGGGGGGGGGTAGGGGCATAGTTGTATTGAATGCCCCACCCCATATTCCTGTTGGTGGGGCATTTGCCCCTGATGCCCCTCCCCTGGATCCGCCAGTGGCCGAACAGGGACGGATCCAAGGGGAGCCTATCAGCGCCATGGCTTTACCGAAACCACCAAAATCGGCTGAAAATTCACACATTTTAAAAAATATAGGCAACTTGTACAAATGACAGTATTTGTAATCAATGCATGATGCACAAACAGACGAAATCTCATGAGTTTTGGAATTCCGTCGGACGGCCCCCTCAAACCAACGTTTCGGGCGGTCTGCATCCACCAGAAGGCCCGAGTCCTTACTTGGAACCCTCACTTAGCAAAACGGCAATGTTAACCTGCCATTGACTGGGGGGGGGGGGGGGGGGGATATCTCTCCCTGACGAATTTTTGCAATAGCTCAAAAACCAATAGCGATATCAGCGTGAAACTGTGGGTACCTTCTCCTACACCAATTTTAAGTCCTCTTCTGTGCATAAATGAAGCAATTTTGTCGATAAAAAATAGATATATAACGAATTTAGTGACGTCACTACACACGAGTTTGGCGAAGGAAAAATCAGCTAAACTTTAAGAGATCTTACAAAGTCTATATTTTGAGCAAAATGCAATGAAAAAACGCAAGAAAATAGCAAATGGTAAGCGTTACAAAATAGATTCTCAGATTTGTGAAAACTTTGGTTTTTGACCCCTAAAAAACATTTAAAAGAAATAAATAAAAAACTATTTCTTCGGAAAAATGCCCTAAAAATCAAACATTGCAAATATGTAAAAAATGCACCGGATTTCGCATCTTTATACATACAAAGGTGATTTAAAAAACCTTTCTTAGTAAAAGCTGCGTAGACTTTCTTTTGAAATAGGAAACGGTGTCAATTTGTTGCCCATTTCAGGCGGTTTGGGAGGTTTGGCCGCTTTCCCCCCTCTTGGATCCGCCAGCGGCCAAAAACATTGGGGGGGAGGGGGAGCGGGTACCATTGGGGGGGGGGGGGGACCATGGGGGGGGCGAACTCAACATTGGGGGGGGGGCGAGGGCCACCCCAAAAGTATATAAATCGACACCTATGCTTACTGTAGTCTTACTTGTAACAGAGCTGGTAGCAGTAGCTACTAATGCTTAGTTATAAATAACAGGAATCAAACGATCCGAGAGTTTTGTCGATCCAGTACACTGTACAGTAGCTGACTCAGTACACTGTACAGTACAGTGTCGATTCAGTACAGTGGCGTGAGGCCACTCTCGGCTCAGTACAGTGGCGTGAGGCCACTCTTGGCTCAGTACAGTGGCGTGAGGCCACTCTCGGCTCAATAGTGGCGTGGGGCCACTCTCGGCTGTGTACAGTGGCGTGCGGCCACTCTCGGCTCAGTACAGTGGCGTGATACCCCTCTCGGCTCAGTACAGTGGCGTGAGGCCACTCTCGGCTCAGTAGTGGCGTGAGGCCACTCTAGGCTCAGTACAGTGGCGTGAGGCCACTCGATTCAGTACAGTGGCGTGAGGCCACTCTCGGCTCAGTACAGTGGCATGAGGCCACTCTCGGCTCAGTACAGTGGCGTGAGGCCACTCTCGGCTCAGTAGTGGCGTGAGGCCACTCTCGGCTCAGTACAGTGGCGTGAGGCCACTCTCGGCTCAGTACAGTGGCGTGAGGCCACTCGATTCAGTACAGTGGCGTGAGGCCACTCTCGGCTCAGTACAGTGGCGTGAGGCCACTCGATTCAGTACAGTGGCGTGAGGGCACTCTCGGCTGAGTACAGTGGCGTGAGGCCACTCGATTCAATACAGTCGCGTGAGGCCACTCTCGGCTCTCAGTGCAGTGGCGTGAGGCCACTTTCGGCTGAGTACAGTGGCGTGAGGCCACTCTCGGCTCAGTACAGTGGCGTGAGGCCATTCTCGATTCAGTACAGTGGCGTGAGGCCACTCTCGGCTGAGTACAGTGGCGTGAGGCCACTCTCGATTCAATACAGTGGCGTGAGGCCACTCTCGATTCAATACAGTGGCGTGAGGCCACTCTCGGCTCAGTACAGTGGTGTGAGGCCACTCGGCTCAGTACAGTAGCGTGAGGCCACTCTTGGCTCAGTACAGTGGCGTGAGGCCACTCTCGGCTCAGTACAGTGGCGTGAGGTCACTCTCGGCTCTCAGTACAGTGGCGTGAGGTCACTCTCGGCTCAGTACAGCGACCGAGCTGGAAGTGCTGGTAACTGTCAGTCATCCGTCGATGGTAACAGCTGTCTGTCGTCCAGTGACCGCTACCCCTCCTGCTGCCCTGCCCTGCCCTGCCCTGCCCTGCCCCTGCCCCTGCCCCTGCCCCTGCCCCTGCCCCTGCCCCCCCCCCCCCCCCCCCGGAGACGAACTAACTGCAGTCGGTGACGCCGCCGTCTATACATCGCATCAGCGAATCAGTGTCAGCGTGGCGGTGGACGGTGGACGGTGGACGGTGGACGGTGGACGGTGGACGGTGGACGGCGGACGGCGGACGGCGGACGGCGGACGGCGGACGGCGGACGGCGGACGGCGGAACGGCGGACGGCGGACGGCGGACGGTGGACGTAGGACGTCACATCCGAGGCGTGTTTTTGAGAGCGGAGGCGGACTTGAAGTTGGCAAAATACCACTCGTGTGAATTATTTAGAGCATCCTCCTGTTTGGGATTCATATACGCGCGCGGCTCGGCCAAGAGCGGCGCATTATCATAGCATTAGTCAGCGCACGTCTTCCGATAGCATCAGTTGAGGTAGAAGTGGCCCCATCAGACGGCAGACAGCCAGACAGACCCGTGCTTCAGATGGAAGAAGGCCAGTCAGACCAGTGCTTCAGACGGGAGAAGGTCAGTCAGACCAGTGCTTCAGATGGGAGAAGGTCAGGCAGACCCGTGCTTCAGACGGGAGAAGACCAGTCAGACCAGTGCTTCAGACGGGAAAGGCAGAGGCGCCTGATAGCCAACAAGAGGAAGGGGAGTGGACAAGTACACTGCTAAAAAGACAAATGAGATTCTGAATTCAGATTATGTTTTCCGTTGCATGTTGGGTTAAAGTGAGCTTGGGTAAAAACAGTATGAAATAAAAATGACATTTCTTAAGAGCCCGTTCAGCAAAATGTCATTCAATTTTAATGCCGTCATCACCCGACGTTGCGTTCTCCAAAAGCCTTGAAGTTGGACAAGCCAAAGACATTGTCATAGTTGGTCTTCTTTCTTACTTTACCCAAAACGCAATCAAAACTTCATTTGACCAGACGTGCACAACTATGCGATGTATCTCACGTGATGGGTATCATCATGTGATGGCTTCTTGTTTGCTAACTTCTTTTCAGCCCAGGTGCGCCCGTTTCCTTGGCATCTCATCGGCCAGGTGTGGCTGTTTTCTTGGCATCTCATCGGCCAGGTGTGGCTATTTTCTTGGCATCTCATCGGCCAGGTGTGGCTATTTTCTTGGCATCTCATCGGCCAGGTGTGGCTGTTTTCTTGGCATCTCATCGGCCAGGTGTGGCTATTTTCTTGGCATCTCATCGGCCAGGTGTGGCTGTTTTCTTGGCATCTCATCGGCCAGGTGTGGCTGTTTTCTTGGCATCTCATCGGCCAGGTGTGGCTGTTTTCTTGGCATCTCATCGGCCAGGTGTGGCTGTTTTCTTGGCATCTCATCGGCCAGGTGTGGCTATTTTCTTGGCATCTCATCGGCCAGGTGTGGCTGTTTTCTTGGCATCTCATCGGCCAGGTGTGGCTATTTTCTTGGCATCTCATCGGCCAGGCGTGGCTGTTTTCTTGGCATCTCATCGGCCAGGTGTGGCTGTTTTCTTGGCATCTCATCGGCCAGGTGTGGCTATTTTCTTGGCATCTCATCGGCCAGGTGTGGCTGTTTTCTTGGCATCTCATCGGCCAGGTGTGGCTGTTTTCTTGGCATCTCATCGGCCAGGTGTGGCTGTTTTCTTGGCATCTCATCGGCCAGGTGTGGCTGTTTTCTTGGCATCTCATCGGCCAGGTGCGCCCGTTTCCTTGGCATCTCATCGGCCAGGTGTGGCTGTTTTCTTGGCATTTCTGCAGTCCAGGTGCGCCTGTTTCTGGACTATTCTGCGGCCCAGGTGCGGCCTGATAACGGTGCGGTCCGGTCTTGTGACGGCACCAATCACCATCCTCCAGATCCGTCAGCTATAACGGTGCGGTCCGGTGACGGCACCAATCACCATCCTCCAGATCTGTCAGCTATAACGGTGCGGTCCGGTCTTGTGACAGCACCAATCACCATCCTCCAGATCCGTCAGCTATAACGGTGCGGTCCGGTCTTGTGATGGCACCAATCACCATCCTCCAGATCCGTCAGCTATAACGGTGCGGTCCGGTCTTGTGACGGCACCAATCACCATCCTCCAGATCCGTCAGCTGACGTAACTCATGCCGACAGTCGACACATCATATCATCATCATCGCCAACATGTTCATTGTCCTATAACATATTCATATGGTACACATACAGCAGAACTGGCGCAAAAGCTGGGGAGCTTGACTCTAGGCGCCAACTCTAACACATATCATCAGATGCAAAATAACTCGACCGCCGCCGATCACCGGTCATCGCGCGCAGCAGATCATACACCGCGCGCCTCGCCGGAGGAGCGGACCCACCAGAGCCTGCACAGGACTACGATTTAATCAACACCAGTGAATCTGTGAGAGTTTTGTAAGTAGTTTTGGAAGTGACGGGCTACCGCGCGGCCGCCGCCACTGCTGAGATTACACACTACACGTCACACACACACACACACACACACACACACACACACACACACACACACACACACACCCGCACACCCGCACACCCGCACACCCGCACACCCGCACACCCGCACACCCGCACACCCGCACACCCGCACACCCGCACACCCGCACACCCGCACACCCGCACACCCGCACACCCGCACACCCGCACACCCGCACACCCGCACACCCCCCCCCCCCCACACACACACACACACACACACACGCACGCACGCACGCACGCACGCACGCACGCACGCACGCACGCACGCACGCACGCACGCACGCACGCACGCACGCACGCACGCACGCACGCACGCACGCACGCACGCACGCACGCACGCACGCACGCACGCACGCACGCACGCACGCACGCACGCACGCACGCACGCACGCACGCACACACACACACACACACACACACACACACACACACACACACACACACACACACACACACACACACACACACACACACACACCTGTTTTTTTAGGCTCGAGCGCCTGACTAGGGCGGCCGCCTTCTGTAACGCTCCGTTCTTAACTCGTGTTTTTAGCGGTTCTACGCTCCACCTCGCGGAGAGAGCGTGCAGAGACAGTGCTGAGTTGTGCCAGAACCGAGTGAGTGACCATCTGAGACTCGAACGTGACGTTTATAATCACTTTCGATCGTTTTTGTGTTTGTTGATGCCGGTGAGCGCTCAATGGGAGGGGTCACGCATGGTGACCCGGAGTTCTACCGCTTCCGGAAGAGGTATGGCCGTCCCAGCCAATCAGGGCTGCCGACCACCATCAACCGATACCTGGATCGGCGGACTGCCCTGTCGGAGCTGGGCGAGCGGCCGCCGCTGCTGCGGCCTGCCTGGCTGGGCGGGGGCGGCGTCAGACCGTGGGCGGAGGGAGCGGCCGTGCCTCGTTCGGAGCTTGCTGATGGCTCGTCCCGCCCGGTCAGAAGAGGAACGCATCGCAGCCGTCGCGCTGGACGGCGTGTCCAGTTTCGACGGCACCGCGGTAGCCGCGACTGTGCGCGGCCGAGTGGATGCGAGACGCGTCCCCCGTCTGCGCTCTGCCTGGCTCCGCCCGCGCCGCTGACGTAGGGCCGGGCGGCCGCTGTGGCGCGGCGCGGCCGTGACCCGCTCGGGTCGTGTTCTTCAAGCGGCAGCGACATCTATTCCGCTGACCACACGCCACTACTGCCACCTGGTGCCGTCGCGAAGCCGGAGCCGAGCGCTGACTGCGGCCGGCTTGCTACGCCGGTCTATGAGGGGGCACCAGCGGCATCATCAAGACGACACAGACATCTTCTGCAGCCGCCCCGCCTGACGATGCGACAGACGCAGCAGGCTGTGAACCGTGCGGCCTTGGCCTCATCGTGTGCACTGAAGGTTGGCCACCTGAATGTGCGTTCTCTGACAGCGCATCTAGACGAGGTCAACCATCTGCTGCTGCGGGAGCAGTTGGACGTGCTTTGTCTCAGCGAGACATGGCTGACCAATGCAGTTGACACCAGCATGCTGCTGTTCCCCGGCTACACCATCAGCCGTCTAGATCGACGGACCAGGAAGACGGGAGGCGGGGTTGCCATCGTCCACCGCAGCACACTGAGGGCCGAGAAGCTGCGGGTGCCCACTGTCAACTCGACACTCGAAGCACTCTGGCTGCAGATCATCAGCCAATCCACCATCATCGTCGGCGCAGTGTATCGCCCTCCATCTGGTCCGTCTACGCCAGCCATCGACGACCTCCGCCACCAGCTCACGCACGTTCTGTCGCATGACCGACCAACCTTCGCACTTGGAGACCTCAACTTCGACCTTCTTCACCCTGAGAAGCCAGGTGTATCGTCTTACGCACAGCAGCTTAGCGACCTGTCGTTAACTCAGCTGATCACGGAGCCGACCCGGCCTGGTCCGAGACCTACGCTGATCGACCACGTGACAACAAACCGACCGGACCTGACATCAGCCGCCCGAGTGACGCCGTGCAACATCAGCGACCACGACCTTATCACTGTGGCCGTCACCGATATCAAGGCACGTCGCAGTCCCGACATCATCACCGTGAGGTCCACACAACGCGTCAACAAGGACGCCCTCTGTCTCGACCTCCTCCAAGCCGACTGGAAACAGGTCTATGAAGCAGCTGACTCCACCACCGACATGTGGAACAGCTTCATCGCTGTATGGGATCCGATCATAAATCAGCACATGCCTATGTGGACCATCAAGGTGAAACACAGACCGTGTCCATGGCTGGATGACGATTCGGTGCGTGAGGCCATGGCAGCTCGGGACCAGGCACGGACTGACAAGGACCTCATTCCATGTGACGCCACCGAAAGAGAGTTCCGTGAAAGTCGGAACGCCGTAAAGGTTGCCATCAACCGCGCGTGCACCTCTTACTACGCGTCTACCTACAAGCACTCCCGTCCAAAGACCTGGAAAAACATCAGGCAGTTCCTAGTCTCGTCTGGGAAGGCGCAGCCGAGGACAGCCAGTGCAGCACCGGCGGATCCTGAGTGGCCGGACCGACTGAATCGGTTCTTCACGTCAGTCGGCTCCGACGTGGCGCACGCGCTGGCGGAGAGCGACGCTGAAGAGACGCTGTCGCCCCGCCCACCCCGTGTGTGTGCCGGGTCGTTTGTGCCGTATCCTGCGACCCTTCCGGAACTCTCGGCAGCGCTGAAGCGCATGGGTATGTCTCGCGCCTGCGGCCCTGACGGCATAACCGTCCATATGCTGAGAATGACCTTTCCAGTGGTGGGACCGCACTTGCTGAGGCTCGTAAATTCCTGTATCATGAATTGTGACATGCCCGACCAGTGGAAGGCTGCTACCGTTACGGCTCTCCATAAAAAGGGTGAAACTACGGACCCCAACAACTATCGCCCGATTTCTGTTCTCCCTGTTGTGGCGAAGTTGTGTGAGCGTGTGGTCTGCACCCAATTGATGGATTACCTGACGACCCACCATATACTGTGTCCTCAGCAGTACGGTTTCCGGCCGGGACTGTCCACAGAGGCGGCCCTGCTCGACACTGTCACGTATGCAACAGACAACATTGATAAAGGCATGATGACGTCACTCGTCACAACTGACACGTCTAAGGCCTTTGACAGTGTCGAGCATGGTCGTCTCCTGGACAAGCTAGAGTGGCATGGTGTCCAGCGTGAATGGTTCGCGGCCTGGCTGCGGGGTCGTACCCAGACTGTGCGGGGTGGCTGTAGTGGTGCCCTGGAGGTGACGCACGGGGTGGTCCAGGGGTCCATTTTAGGGCCTGTACTGTTTTTACTCTTCACCAACGATTTGCCGCAGCATCTTCCATTCGGGAGGATCGTGATGTATGCTGACGATGCCCAGTTCATTGACGCTGACTTCCCATCAAATGTTCATGATCTGAAAAATCGTGTTGAAAGCTCTCTTGACATAGCTTTGAAGTGGTTCACACAGAACCGTCTAAAAATTAATCCGGCAAAAACAAAGATGCTCCTCCTGAGATCTCGCCGTCAAAAAGTCATCTCAGACTTCTCTGTTCATTTTGCTAATGATGAAATGTTTCCCTCACAAAGCGTCAAGGTGCTTGGTGTCGTCATCGACTCACATCTGACATGGAACTGTCACATTACGTCTGTTGTGCAGCGCTGCTACTGTGTACTGGTGGGTCTGGCGCGAATCAGACATAAGCTCCCAAAATGCATCAGACAGCTGTTGATAGAGGCACTCGTCTTCCCCCACATACGTTATTGTATAACGGTGTGGGGAAACTGTTCCGCAGCACAGAAGCTGCGTGTACAAAAGGGAATCAACTTCGGTGTCCGCATCGTGACCGGACTTGGCAGGCGTGACCATGTCAGTCCGTCATTGCGTGAACTGGGGTGGCCCAATGTTGATGAAATGATCACCGAACGCGATATTGCCACAATGCGCCACCTCACAACATCCACCAGTGCCTCCGAACTATTGCGACAGCGATTGTTGCGGCGCGCCGATGTATCCGCTCGCCGCACGCGCGGCACTGAAGCCGGCCACTTCGAGCTGCCCCGCGTGCGGACAGAATTCGCCCGGCGCAGCTTTGTGTACCGAGCCACGAGCGCCTGGAACGACCTTACGCTGGAGGCTAGGCGATAGTCAATCGTGAATTTTACCGTAGATTGCGATCGGTGTCTGCGGCTGGGAGCGGCCTATGTTGCCACCTGCCACTCTTTTTGCCGCGTGTTCTGTTTTACCGTGTGTATTTTTCATCACTGTATGTTTTACTGTTTTTATCCTATTGTGTATTATTAATGTAATGACGTGGATTCCACAAAAGCCATATTATGGAGGTTCCGAAATACATATCTGTATCTGTATCTGTATCTGCACACACACACACACACACACACACACACACACACACCACGCACCACGCACCACGCACCACGCACCACGCACCGCGCACCGCGCACCGCGCACCGCGCACCGCGCACCGCGCACCGCGCACCGCGCACCGCGCACCGCGCACCGCGCACCGCGCACCGCGCACCGCGCACCGCGCACCGCGCACCGCGCACCGCGCACCGCGCACCGCGCACCGCGCACCGCGCACCGCGCACCGCGCACCGCGCACCGCGCACCGCGCACCGCGCACCGCGCACCGCGCACCGCGCACCGCGCACCGCGCACCGCGCACCGCGCACCGCGCACCGCGCACCGCGCACCGCGCACCGCGCACCGCGCACCGCGCACCGCGCACCGCGCACCGCGCACCGCGCACCGCGCACCGCGCACCGCGCACCGCGCACCGCGCACCGCGCACCGCGCACCGCGCACCGCGCACCGCGCACCGCGCACCGCGCACCGCGCACCGCGCACCGCGCACCGCGCACCGCGCACCGCGCACCGCGCACCGCGCACCGCGCACCGCGCACCGCGCACCGCGCACCGCGCACCGCGCACCGCGCACCGCGCACCGCGCACCGCGCACCGCGCACCGCGCACCGCGCACCGCGCACCGCGCACCGCGCACCGCGCACCGCGCACCGCGCACCGCGCACCGCGCACCGCGCACCGCGCACCGCGCACCGCGCACCGCGCACCGCGCACCGCGCACCGCGCACCGCGCACCGCGCACCGCGCACCGCGCACCGCGCACCGCGCACCGCGCACCGCGCACCGCGCACCGCGCACCGCGCACCGCGCACCGCGCACCGCGCACCGCGCACCGCGCACCGCGCACCGCGCACCGCGCACCGCGCACCGCGCACCGCGCACCGCGCACCGCGCACCGCGCACCGCGCACCGCGCACCGCGCACCGCGCACCGCGCACCGCGCACCGCGCACCGCGCACCGCGCACCGCGCACCGCGCACCGCGCACCGCGCACCGCGCACCGCGCACCGCGCACCGCGCACCGCGCACCGCGCACCGCGCACCGCGCACCGCGCACCGCGCACCGCGCACCGCGCACCGCGCACCGCGCACCGCGCACCGCGCACCGCGCACCGCGCACCGCGCACCGCGCACCGCGCACCGCGCACCGCGCACCGCGCACCGCGCACCGCGCACCGCGCACCGCGCACCGCGCACCGCGCACCGCGCACCGCGCACCGCGCACCGCGCACCGCGCACCGCGCACCGCGCACCGCGCACCGCGCACCGCGCACCGCGCACCGCGCACCGCGCACCGCGCACCGCGCACCGCGCACCGCGCACCGCGCACCGCGCACCGCGCACCGCGCACCGCGCACCGCGCACCGCGCACCGCGCACCGCGCACCGCGCACCGCGCACCGCGCACCGCGCACCGCGCACCGCGCACCGCGCACCGCGCACCGCGCACCGCGCACCGCGCACCGCGCACCGCGCACCGCGCACCGCGCACCGCGCACCGCGCACCGCGCACCGCGCACCGCGCACCGCGCACCGCGCACCGCGCACCGCGCACCGCGCACCGCGCACCGCGCACCGCGCACCGCGCACCGCGCACCGCGCACCGCGCACCGCGCACCGCGCACCGCGCACCGCGCACCGCGCACCGCGCACCGCGCACCGCGCACCGCGCACCGCGCACCGCGCACCGCGCACCGCGCACCGCGCACCGCGCACCGCGCACCGCGCACCGCGCACCGCGCACCGCGCACCGCGCACCGCGCACCGCGCACCGCGCACCGCGCACCGCGCACCGCGCACCGCGCACCGCGCACCGCGCACCGCGCACCGCGCACCGCGCACCGCGCACCGCGCACCGCGCACCGCGCACCGCGCACCGCGCACCGCGCACCGCGCACCGCGCACCGCGCACCGCGCACCGCGCACCGCGCACCGCGCACCACGCACCACGCACCACGCACCACGCACCACGCACCACGCACCACGCACCACGCACCACGCACCACGCACCACGCACCACGCACCACGCACCACGCACCACGCACCACGCACCACGCACCACGCACCACGCACCACGCACCACGCACCACGCACCACGCACACACACACACACACACACACACACACACACACACACACACACACACACACACACACACACACACACACACACACACACACACACACACACACACACACACACACACACACACACACACACACACACACACACACACACACACAACACACACACACACACACACACACACACACACACACACACACACACACACACACACACACACACACACACACACACACACACACACACACACACACACACACACACACACACACACACACACACACACACACACACACACACACACACACACACACACACACACACACACACACACACACACACACACACACACACACACACACACACACACACACACACACACACACACACACACACACACACACACACACACACACACACACACACACACACACACACACACACACACACACACACATCTGTGATCTGGAGGCACAGCGTACGGCAGAGGCAGCTTCCACCAGTCTGCGGATTGGTGGATATGAGATGCCAGAGGTGGTGACGGCAGAGGCAGCCCCACCAGTCTGCGGACTGGTAGATACAAACTGCCAGAGTTAGCTCGTATTTCGCATTACCTCACCAAAACAGCTTGTCATCACCGAAGTGACTGAAGTCATCATCGAAGTATCCACATTGGTTACCGATAACGAGAATCCGATCCACAAAAATGTCAACTTGTATCTGTATTTTGTAATTGACAGGTCCTCTGACACATCCTCTAATGCATTTGGGGTTACCATAATTGAAATGCTTCCACAATAATAGAAAACCGCAAACCCAATCTAGTCTCTTTAAAAAATACTGAACTTGTATCTTTAATCTTCATCCAAAAATGTAGTTTGTACTTGAATGCTGTATTCAGTGGCGCACGCAGGATTCCATTTCGGGGGGTCAGAGCCCTAAAAGCGGGCCCCCTTGTGAGCGGGCCCCCACACGTTTTTAGAAAACTTCGCGGATTTCGGTCACTTGTTTTTGAGCGGGCCCCCTACAGCATGGGACCTGAGACATTATAATTTTCTTGTCAATGTCGTGTAAGGTGACTGCGTGTGCTACTGATGTGCAAATTTTAGGTGCGTGTGCTACTGATGTGCGGTACAACTGTCGAGAGTAAATTTGACGAAATGAGGTAAATGACAACAACACAAATTATACTTTACAGGTTAGGCAGGTTAGGCAGTCCGATCCCCGGTAGTTATGTGATCATCATCATCGTTGGGGTTTTAGTGCGCCTCGACTACGTCATTCGCGCCCACCATCATGTTGCCACAAGTTGCCATAAACCATTTCCTGAAGCAACAATGGATAATGTAAACAATACGCATCAATATCAAATACGCCCGTATCAAGAATTTGCGAGGATCGGGCCCTGTTGTGACCGGGCCTTCGTTTTGACCGGGCCCTATATCACGTCTTTCCCAGCACCGGGCCCCTGCCTCGATCGGGCCTGACCAAGACCGGCCCCTACCAGAAACGGGCCCGCATCAAGAATATGCAAGGACCAGGCCCTGTTGTGACCGGGCCCATATCACGCCTTTGTCAGCACCGGGCCCCTGCTTCGATCGGGCCTGACCAAGATCGGGCCCCTACCAAAAAACGGGCCCGTATCAAGAATATGCGAGGACCGGGCCCTCGTCCTGACCGGGCCCCATGCCACGCCTTTGCCAGCACCGGCCCCTGCCTCGATGAGGCCTGACCAAGACCGGGCCCCTACCAGAAACGGGCCCGTATCAAGAATATGCAATGACCGGGCCCTGTTGTGACCGGGCCCCATATCACGCCATTGCCAGCACCGGGCCCCTGCCTCGATCAGGCCTGACCAAGACCGGGCCCCTACCAGAAACGGGCACGTATCAAGAATATGCGAGGACCGGGCCCTGTTGTGACCGGGCCCTCGTCCTGACCGGGCCCCATATCACGCCTTTGCCAGCACTGGGACCCTGCCTCGATCGGGCCTGACCAAGACCGGGCCCCTACCAGAAACGGGCCCGCATCAATAATGTTCAAGTACCGGGCTCTCGTTCTGACCGGGCCCCATATCACGCCTTTGCCAGCACCGGGTCCCTGCCTCGATCAGGCCTGACCAAGACCGGGCCCCTACCAGAAACGGGCCCGTGTCAAGAATATGCGAGGACCGGGCCCTGTTGTGACCGGGCCCCATCATCCCATGCCACGCCTTTGCCAGCATCGGGCCCCTACCTCGATCGGGCCTGACCAAGACCGGGCCCCTACCAGAAACGGGCCCCTCAGAAATACGGGCCCCTCAGAAATTTCGGGGGGGGGGGGGGTCAGCTGACCCCTTTGACCCCCCCCCCCTGCGTGCGCCACTGGCTGTATTGTCAATAAAACAGTGCAATATATTTTAGCGTTTGTTCTGAGAGAAGAAAAAAACAGTCTAAGAAAAGACCATTTTAGTTTTAAATTCATTCAGTGTATTTTGCTTATTTATTAAGCAGATCGCCAACAGGGCCGCCCCCACTGACAGGTGAAGTCACACAGTAAAACCGATAACACAATCACTCTGTACATCGCAACATTAGTAAGATATAAATAGTTTGTATAAATAGTAATTATTATAATGTGACATGGTGTGCCAAACACATGGTTGCCATGGTAGACCCACAGTTGCTATGGCAACACAATAAGCCCGGCTTAGTTTAACCTCTAGGGCATGCTCAAAGTCGAATTGAGAAACAACGGAATAAGCATTGAAAGCTCAAAGCATTGATTCAAAGCATTGAAAGTTAAGGGCTTCAATATGGTATGATGACAAGAGCTCTTATTACGTAGTGCCTTAATATAAACCAAACCAAAACATTTGAACACTTGACGGTGGCGGGTGGGGTAAGCCGTGGCCATCTTGTTATCGCTCTTTCTTCACCTCTCCCTCTATTTCCGACAGCGATACCCCCTACATTTGCGACAATGAGATCAGCCGTTTACTACGTCTCTAACAGGTCCAATTCGCCGACGGAATCCGGAGTGTACCGCAGCGACGCTGGATTCCAGCGGTTACACCAGCTGCGGAGTGTACCGCAGCGACGCTGGATTCCAGCGGTTACACCAGCTGTGGAGTGTACTGCAGCGACGCTGGATTCCAGCGGTTACACCAGCTGCGGAGTGTACCGCAGCGACGCTGGATTCCAGCGGTTACACTGCAGCTGCGCCGGGAACACCTGGTTACGGAGTGGATTTCGCTCTGGAATCGGAGCAAAGAATCAGGATTCCCCGAGAGAGAAAACAATGCGGATTCGTTCTCCAGGCCAGCCAATTTGAGTAATTGATGACCGAATAGTTCCAAAGTCGCGATACTGAGCGCCGCTCGTTTTTTGCTCGGTGTCCCCGAAAAAAAAACTTTAGGAAGTGTCCAGACGCCCCGGTACCCTGGTTGTAAAAAATGACCACATCTGACATACACAATATTTGACATGTTTCACGTTCTCGTTGCGGTTAGTGGCAGGCAAACGCGACCGGAGCAGCCACTGTAATCCAGCGGTCAGAGCCAAACCGGTCTCCAGAATCCCGAACGTAATCCCCACGTTTCCTGCTTACGATCATAGAAGCGTCCGTTTACACTTTACAATCATGATTTTCGTCATGTAATGTGCAAGGTACTTTAATAGAGGTAGGAGCGTAAGGATTTAGTCACGTGACTTCCCAGCGCACGCGCAACCGATCGCTGGGATCCTCCAGTGTGGTTGGGCCCAAGGAATCGCAATCAGCTGATACTCCCATGGCTTTAACATGGAGATTTTGCAATGCTTTTTAGGGACAAAATATTTTGGTACTAAATGACTTCGCAGGTGGAATCATGACCAGGGTATGGATAGAGGATAGAACTAGGCATTTTTTTAATCACCCGGCGGTAGCTTTTCCGCCTTATATTCCTCACCAGACGGTCTCAATCACAGCCGACAAATCGCACGCGTTCGGATAGAACAGTTATGGAGGAGGTATCAGTGGCGGTGTGTTTTGTTTTCGGATGCGGGAGGGGGACAAACCCAGGGGCCCCTTCCCACGGCCAAAAGCAACCCCCAAACAAAAACAAAATGGCGCGAAATGGTGTCTCCTCGGATTTAAACCACTATATTTTGAAGGGCCCCTAAAGTCTATAAAAAAGTCGGGCAGACCCATGTTGAAGTCTCAGGCCTTCCGAGTTCCCCCTCAGGCCTACCGAGGGACCCCACAGGCCTACCGAGGGACCCCTCAGGCCTACCGAGCGCCCCATCAGGCCTACCGAGGGCCCATCAGGCCCACCAAGGGCCCCTCAGGCCTACCGAGGGCCCTCAGGCCTACCGAGGGCCCTCAGGCCTACAGAGGGCCCCCTCAGGCCAACTGAGGCCTTCTGTCGGCCTTAGAGGGCCCCTCAGGCTGGCTGGGGGCACGTCGAGGCCCTCGGTCAACTTCTTGGAGAGCCCCTTTTACAAATGTATGGGGGATCATATGTTCCCCTACTTCTTGAGTTTGGGGGAGCTTATTAAAAATAAATACTTCAACCGAGCCGCCCAAGACTACCTCAAGTAATTTTGACCGCCTGAACTATTGCTATCTGACGTCACGACCAATCAGAGAGCAGAATTTCAAATTACGTAAATATATATATATTTTTTTTACTAATAATCCGGAGGAATTTATAGTGAAGTGTCAATCTGGAAAATATGTTTTATTCATTTGCTTTTCATCAAACACATAAAAGTAGTGGGTAAGGTAACCTGCAACTAGTTCATTATTTGTTTGCCAGAAATGGCGGTAACTAATACGCCAGTTTACTAGACAATGCGCCAGTTTACTAGACAAACCCGGGCCTCCAATCAGATTCCTCTATTTGGTCACATGTCCTCTTGCCACCCACCTGGTAATGTGTACCTAAATAATTAGATGTTTTAATGCAATGATGTCATGCAAACAGGAATAAAGTATTTTAAGTCCGAACTCTACATTATGCTATTATCTGAAAAATGTATTGAAATGCATGCATACAGGACACGCATCAGAAAGCTACAGAAGCTGAGCAACACCCATCTCGGAGTGTGCCAGCTTGAACTCAAAAGCACCTCCGAGAAGAAGCCAACTAGAAAGCTCTCCGACTAGCCTGGGACCCGCTGACTCGCACCCTCGCTGCCCCCCCCCCCCGCCCCCGCCGCAGGCAGTGTCGCGGCGCTGACCTCGTGTGACCCTGTGGCCCCCGACGGGTGGCCGAACGCAGCCCAGCATGTTGTTGTCAAGCGCTGGGGCCGCGGGAAACGACGTCATCATAACTCTGCCCACAACAGCCGGATTGGACTCACCAACAACGTAACAAACAAAACGGCAATGTGAAGGGTATTCAATTAAATTATCTAAAACGTCAGCGATTGCGGACTACACATTTGATGACGTCACAGAGGGTTACGTCTTAACGTCAATGGTGGGGCAATATCATATAACTTGACTCGATATTAATGGCCAACTTGCATGATGCATCATTGCAATGTCGTGCAAAGGCAAAATGTATTACCACCCAACATAAAACAGTGGAAGGTAGTCTTCTCAACCCTGGCAGGGCGAGGCACCGCTATCAAATGTGTCAGCCAGGGCGGCAAATGTGTCAGCCAGGGCGGCAAATGTGTCAGCCAGGGCGGCAAATGTGTCAGCCATGGCGGCAAATGTGTCAGCCATGGCGGCAAATGTATCAGCCATGGCGGCAAATGTGTCAGCCAGGGCGGCAAATGTGTCAGCCAGGGCGGCAAATGTGTCAGCCAGGGCGGCAAATGTGTCAGCCAGGGCGGCAAATGTGTCAGCCAGGGCGGCAAATGTGTCAGCCAGGGCGGCAAATGTGTCAGCCATGGCGGCAAATGTGTCAGCCAGCGCGGCAAATGTGTCAGCCAGGGCGGCAAATGTGTCAGCCATGGCGGCAAATGTGTCAGCCAGGGCGGCAAATGTGTCAGCCAGGGCGGCAAATGTGTCAGCCATGGCGGCAAATGTGTCAGCCAGGGCGGCAAATGTGTCAGCCATGGCGGCAAATGTGTCAGCCAGGGCGGCAAATGTGTCAGCCATGGCGGCAAATGTGTCAGCCAGGGCGGCAAATGTGTCAGCCAGGGCGGCAAATGTGTCAGCCAGGGCGGCAAATGTGTCAGCCAGGGCGGCAAATGTGTCAGCCAGGGCGGCAAATGTGTCAGCCAGGGCGGCAAATGTGTCAGCCAGGGCGGTTCGCAGAAGACATAGTTTGGTGGAAATGGCTAACATTTGCCTTCCCGGACTCGTACACCCAATTATCATAATTAGTTATTCAAAATATGTATTATTATAATTTATAATGCAGCATGCATACTATTTGGACCGTATGGAAACCTGCTCAGGCCGCAACTGCAGAGACACTGTCACGACCGCATTGAAACCTGCTCAGGCCCCAACTGCAGAGACACTGTCACCCCCAACTGCAGAGACACTGAAACCTGCTCAGGCCCCAACTGCAGAGACACTGTCACGACCGCATAGTTGTGCCCATGTACCTATAGGTATTCCCATTGTATATCACATAGTATTAGTATTAGTAGGTATTCAAATTGAAATGAAATGTTGCAGTGACGGTTACTCGCTCGCGACTCGACTCGCTCGTCTTCACACAACACACTCCTAATTCAACAGTGGTTTATTTCCTCAAATCGCCGCCAACGCCCAAAGCCATTGGCTCCATAAGCCATTTAAGTGACCTCACTGTATTTTATAGAGTTTGGTGCTTGTGCGAGGAACATACTGATATAATAAATAAACTAAAACATGACCTTTTCCTCGAAAATGTGAAAATCTAATGTTATCAAAATGTTATTATTATGTTGTAATATTTCGGCCACAGGCCTTTATCAAACGGTAAAACATTTCAGAAAAAGAAATGTCAGAAACATAAATGTTTTACTGTTTGATAAAGGCCTGTGGCCGAAAATTACAACATAATAATAACATTTTGATAACATTGGATTTTCACATTTTCGAGGAAAATGTCCTGTTTTTTAGTTGATTAATTAGACCTCACCGTATGCCTGAAACTGGGACATTAGCCATAATTGGGAATTCCCCGTTTGACAGACGGCACCGGGGATCCCCCGATAGGAGGTCCCCGTGCCGTCTCATCGTGCCAGTGAGTCATGACTCGACCTGTCTGTGACGGCTGCTGTGACGGCTGCTGTGACGGCTGCTGTGACGGCCTGTCTGTGACGGCTGCTGTGACGGCCTGTCTGTGACGACTGCTGTGACGGCTGCTGTGACGGCTGCTGTGACGGCTGCTGTGACGGCCTGTATGTGACGGCTCTTGTGACGGCCTGTCTGTGACGGCTGCTGTGACGGCTGCTGTGACGGCCTGTCTGTGACGGCTGCTGTGACGGCTGCTGTGACGGCCTGTCTGTGAGGGCTGCTGTGATGGCTGCTGTGACGGCTGCTGTGACGGCCTGTCTGTGACGGCCTGCCTGTCACGGCTGCTGTGACGGCCTGTCTGTGACGGCTGCTATGACGGTTGCTGTGACGGTCTGTCTGTGACGGCTGCTGTGACGGCTGCTGTGACGGCCTGTCTGTGACGGCTGCTGTGACGGCATGTCTGTGACGGCTGCTGTGACGGCTGCTGTGACGGCTGCTGTGACGGCTGCTGTGACGGCTGCTGTGACGGCCTGGCTGTGACGGCCTGTCTGTGACGGCTGCTATGACGTACTGTCTGTGACGGCTGCTGTGACGGCCTGTCTGTAACGGCTGCTGTGACGGCTGCTGTGACAGTCTGTCTGTGACGGCTGCTGTGACGGCCTGTATGTGACGGCTGCTGTGACGGCTGATGTGACGGCTGCTGTGACGGCCTGTCTGTGACGGCTGTTATGACGGCCTGTCTGTGACGGCTGCTGTGACGGCCTGTCTGTGACGACCTGTCTGTGACGGCTGCAGTGACGGCTGCTGTGACGGCTGCTGTGACGGCTGCTGTGACGGCTGCTGTGACGGCTGCTGTGACGGCTGATGTGGCGGCTGCTGTGACGGCCTGTCTGTGACGGCCTGTCTGTGACGGCTGCTGTGACGGCTGTCTGTGACGGCTGCTGTGACGGCCTGTCTGTGACGGCTGCGTTCTGAAGTCACGCCTCGCCGGCTGTAATGTCCCGCGCAAAACGAATTCTGCGCAGTCACAGCAATCACATCAATATGGCTGAGGGGAACGTAACTGAGATGCCTGATCAGTCAGGTCAGGAACTGAGATGCCTGATCAGTCAGGTCAGTAACTGAGATGCCTGATCAGTCAGGTCAGTAACTGAGATGCCTAATCAGATCAGATCAGATGCCTGATTATCAGACTGACATCTGACTGGCATCTGACTGATATCTGGCTGACATCTGACTGACATCTGACTGGCATCTGACTGACATCTGACTGACATCTGACCGACATCTGACGACATCTGACTGACATCTGACTGACATCTGACTGACATCTGACTGACATCTGACTGACATCTGACTGACATCTGACTGATATCTGACTGACATCTGACTGACATCTGGCTGACATCTGACTGAAATCTGACTGACATCTGACTGACATCTGACTGACATCTGACCGACATCTGACGACATCTGACTGACATCTGACTGACATCTGACTGACATCTGACTGACATCTGATTGACATCTGACTGACATCTGACTGACATCTGACTGACATCTGACTTCCGCAGCACTGCGCCAGTGACGACACACTAGCCGTTTTCACGATGCTTTTGTATTGCTTTGGTACCATCCGTAAAGTACCACATTCCTGAGAGAACTAATCACATTCCTGAGAGAACTAATCAAATTCCTGAGAGAACTAATCACATTCCTGAGAGAACTAATCACATTCCTGAGAGAACTAATCACATTCCTGAGAGAACTAATCACATTCCTGAGAGAACTAATCACATTCCTGAGAGAACTAATCGAAAGCGCATGAAATACACGGTTTGGGGCGGTGCAATAATTATTTTGTCTTAAAAAGCATCCAAATAGACGAAAAAATGCTACACTGAAACGTCGGATTTGACAAATTTTAATAAAATCTCGTTTGAATTTCCCGGGTACTTTAGGGTTTGGTCCGACTCGGCGAGTGGGACCAAACTAGAACTGGCTGCTTAGGTCCCTCAGGACTGCGGCGCCAAATCATGATGAGCGGTTTTTTAACGATAATCATGACTAGTTCCTGATGGACTCGAATAATTAACGTCATGTGCAGAGAGGTGCAAAAAATGTCTAGGCTGTCACCAGGGGGGGGGGGGTCGAAGTTTAGTTCCTACTAGATCTGGCAAGACGCCTGTGACGTATGTAAGAGGGCGCCCGAGGGCATGTTTTTGTTAAAGCAATGGGAAGTGGAGCGTTTTCTAAATCGAATTTAAAACACTTTTTTTAAATGTTTTAAATTATTGATATAGGGCCTTGGCTGTCACCAACGCACTTTCAGAGCACAAAATCTGTCACAACACGTGACAACATCAAAATGGGGTCCTGAAACTGGTTGTTTTTAGAATCCTAAGTTAGATGGGTTCAGGTAATCAAGATTCTTCAGAAGTTGTAATTTATATTTTCAAGAAATGTTTAAACATCTTGACTTTCTAGAGATCACCTTACCTTACCTCAAATAAAACAACAATTTTTGAATGACCAACTGAAGAAGTTATAGAAACGCGTCTTGGTCAGTAATAAATTAATATGAGGAGTTGATTTTTTTATATATGTTAATATGAATGTTAACAAAACAACAATTGTCAGCAATGTTTCGGCTTGAGTTGTGCGGGAACAGGCATTTTCATCAAATACCTACTGCGTCATGAATTTGTTGAGAAGCATGAACTCGAAATTGTGTCATTTAAAACTTGTGTCAACAGTTCTTGGACAGTGAAAGTTTGGTTTGGTGCTGTTCCCAATAAGGATGGTTTAATCCGGTGGCAAGTCCTACATTTAATGGTAATAGTTCGGTAATTCACCTCCCCAGTTGATGGTGTTAAGAGAGTATTATTATGACAGACAGAAAAGTGTACCAGTAATACCAAAGCTATGACGTCACCAAACACGATACATAATTGAAACTGACCTAACATTTACAGCAATTACGGTCAAAGCGCTCCGCTGGCATTCGCTCGCTGCACTGCAGAACCTAACAGGGGGCTGTCGCCCCCCGGACCCCCCAGACCATCTTCTAGACGATCAAAGATAAACCACTTTTCAGTCTGTCGCAATATTACTGTCAGCTGACTACTCTTCCTCTATTAGGGACCTCAAGAACACCATACACTGGAAAGGTGAATTACTGAACCCATCAAATTAATATGGGTTCAGTAATAATATATATATATATATATATATATATATATATATATATATATATACAATAATAATACCCATCAAATTAACAAACATTCAAAGGAATGACACTGAGATACACAGTTGTGCCTATCACTAGGTTGCATTACAATACCAGCAAAGGTATATTAGCAAAAATATTTGCAATATTTCTAAGGCAAATTCATGATCTTACCAACTGAAGTTGCTGAGAATTTGCTCCACAAGGCACAATGTTGATGTGAGAAGATCCCTTTATCACTCAGTTAACCAAACTTCTCGTAAATAAGCTTCTAATAAACACTTCAACTTACACCTCAAATATAGCAATCAGTTCCAGCAAGCATGCTGTACAAATTACATCTATAATTCCGGACCACGCACGTTGCTCGGCCTTCGTATTTGTAGCCATGTGTTGCCTGTGTACATCAATCGACTGGCAGCTTGTGAACGAGAGCCAAATTTGAAGGAAATTTCGTAGTGGTGAAGGTGTCACATTGCCACCTTTGTGACAATCGATGTTGACGAACTTTGTGAATGTCACAATGTTGAAGGAATAGGCCCACTGACCGCGTGGGTTTTGCAGCGCTCAGCATCGAGTTTTGGCACCGTAGGGAATTCCTCTACCATTCGCGTAGCTGAGATTGAATATATCTTGGAACCAAAAAAAACTAGTTTTCACCAATATTCATCGATTAGTGACCTAATCACAAAATGTTGTGAAGAATAACTATATTGTCATCTGATCACTTTTTCATTTCACTAGCGGAAAGCGACGCTGGCGAACCGCTGTCGCCCCGGCCGCCCCGTGTGTGTGCCGACTGCCGGGTCGTTCTCGCCGTATCCTGCCACCCTACCGGAACTCTCGGCAGCGCTAAAGCGCATGGGTACGTCCCGCGCCTGTGGTCCTGACGGCATTACCGTTCAGATATTACGAAGTACATTTCCAGTGGTGGGTCCGCATTTGCTGAGGCTTGTTAACCATTGCATCACTAATTGTGTATTGCCCGACCAGTGGAAGGCTGCTACCATTACCGCTCTCCACAAAAAGGGGGACACTGCTGACCCCAATAACTACCGTCCGCTATCAGTCCTCCCTGTCGTGGCGAAACTATGCGAGCGTGTGGTCTGTACCCAGCTTATGTCGTACCTCACATACCACCATGTACTATGCCCGCAGCAGTACGGTTTCAGGCCTGGCCTGTCCACAAAGGCGGCCCTGCTCGACGCTGTCATTTTCGCAACAGACAACATCGACAGAGGCATGATGACATCATTCGTCACAGCTGACACGTCTAAGGCCTTTGACAGCGTCGAGCACGGCCGTCTCCTGGACAAGTTGGAAAGGTATGGTGTCCAACGCGAGTGGTTCTCGGCCTCGCTGCGGGGGCGTACCCATACCGTGCGGGGTGGATCGTGCGCACTGGACGTGACTCCAGGAATCCATCTTAGGACCTGTGCTCTTCCTCATTTTCAACAACGATCTGCCACAGCACCTCCCACACGGAAGGATCGTGATGTACGCTGACGACACTCAGTTCCTTGATGCTGACTTTCCATCAAACTTTCTGGCCCTAAAAACTCGTATTGAGAGCTCTCTCCTTATAGCTATGAAGTGGTTCACACAGAACCGTCTAAAAATCAATCCGGCTAAAACGGAGATGATCATCCTCAGATCTCGCCGTCAAAACGTCACTGCCGACTTCTCTGTTTATTTCGGCAACGACGAAATTTCTCCCTCACAAAGCGTCAAGGTGCTGGGTGTTGTCATCGACTCACACCTAACATGGAACAGCCACATCGCGTCTGTTGTTCAGCGTTGCTACTGTGTGCTGGTGGGTCTGGCGCGAGTCCGACATAAGCTGCCGAAATACATCAGACGTCTGCTGGTCGAGGCTCTCGTCTTCCCACACATCCGTTATTGCATAACGGTGTGGGGAAACTGTACCGCGGCACAGAGGCAGCACGTGCAAAAGGCGATCAACTTCGGCGTCTGCATTGTGACTGGCCTCGGCCGCCGCGATCATGTCACCCCGTCATTACGGGAGCTCGGGTGGCCTAATGTTGATGACATGATCAACGAACGTGACATTGCCGCTGTGCGCCGCCTCATTACTGCCCCCAGCGCCTCAGAACCGCTGCGCGGTCGGGTGGTAAGGCGTGCCGACGTGTCCGCCCGCCACACGCGCGCCAGTGAAGGCGGCCAGCTCGAGCTGCCCCGCGTGCGGACGGAATTCGCAAGGCGCAGCTTCATGTACCGAGCCGCGAATGCCTGGAACGCCCAACACCAGAGGCTAGGCGATAGCCTATCTGCATGCTGCATCTATATACCGGGATATGGTTGCGATCGATGTCAGCGGCCGGGGTCGGTCTGTGTTGCCACCCTTTGCCGCTGTGTTTTATCATCTGTATTTGTATCATCATCTGATGCTGTATTTTGTACTTTTATATTGGTGTACTTAATGTGTAATGACGTGGATACCATAAAATCCATACTATGGACGGTCCAAATACATATATCTGTATCTGTATCTGTATTCAAATTTGTTTTTCAAACAAAAATTCAAAACAAAACAAGATGCACCTCTGGTCATGTGGCTACATTTTTATTTATTATTAAAATATTTCTAGTGACAATAAAAATGCAATATCCATATTCAAAGAAGTGTGGGTATTTTGTAACGCTCCGGCACTTTAACAGCAGGTTGCTTACACAAAAAATGGACATATACCGTAAGGATATTTAGTGACCTATCAGTTAAATAGTATGCGACCATTCGCAGTGTACATATGTATGTAATGTGTATGCGCGTGTGTACCATCCACTGTCTGCAGAATATATTTCCCGACACATCTAAGAAAAACCTACTTTGTGATCAATATGATGAGCAATCCAGTTAATGATTACTCATCAATGGTTCTTAAACGAAAGCTACAATAAACACCAGTAAGGCGCCGTAGTTGGCGATGAACGAACGAGCGCTAACGAAATGTATGGTGAATTTCAACTCGATCGGGAAAGTAGTTTCTGAGCTACAAAAAGGGTGAGCACGTGCGCACGTGCAGAGACACCCCCAGGGGTGGTAAAAACGCTTCAAGTGGCGCCCACCTAACCTGGTATGGGGAAAATTCGGCCCCCAGGTATAAGTACCGCGGCGTGCACTGGCGGATCCAGCCTCTCACCGTGCGGGGGCATCATTTTGTGGCGAAAAGATATCCCCCCCCCCATTTTTTTCTCCGCGGATTTGAGCCGGTCGCCTTATTTTGGTATTCGAGCTTAAGAAATTCACTTTTCACATTCACAAAAAAATTGTGGATTTTTTCTCTCCAAAAAACAAATAGATTTTTTGGGGGGTAAAAAGCACAAAATTTCGAAAATCCGAGATGGCCATTTTGAAGAGAATGTCATTTCCTTTCTTTTGACGTTCCTTTTATTTACAATTTACTTCAAAACTCTATATTCTACGATTGTTCAAACATTTATCGTTTTCCCACCAAAAATGACATGACATGGCGTCATTAAAACGTTATTATTTCCCAAAATACTAGATCAATTTAATTGGAATTCGGTGAGAAGACGTAGAAATGATGCCGCATAAGGTACTGACAGTTTGACGTTGATATCTATCATAGTTTTCAAGTTATTGAGCAAATCCGGGAGGGGGCAGATTCTGCCCCCCCCCCCCCCAGCGGGGGCGCGGGTTAAGTGTCACCGGGGCTGCTTGAATTGCATCAGGTGCGCTGTTTTGTCTATCATTGAAAGAAAGGAATACATACAAACTTCAAATGCAATCACTCGAGAGAAGAAAAAAAAACTTCCGTTTTCATGAAGTTTTCTCCCAAGATCATTGTTTGTCACGTTCAGTGCAGGGAACGCGCGGGGGGCATACTTGTATTGAATGCCCCTCCCAGCGATTTTTTTTTGGTTTTTGACTGTGGATGGCTGGATTTTGACTGCTGCAAAGACAATTTCCACGATTTTAACATAAATTGGGAACGCGCGGCGGGGGGGGGGGCATACTTGTATTGAATGCCCCCCAGATTCCTGCGGGGGGATTTGCCCTGATGCCCCCCCCTGGATCCGCCAGTGGCGGCATGAAGTGTCATTTAATGGCTCGACATCGTGACTTTTGCTCACAGTGCGGTGCCACATTTGACATGGCCACAGTGTTAGTGTAATTATTTGCGCCGCGTAGCATCGCGATTTTTTTTTTGCTTTATTTTGGTGGTGCCCCTGGTGCCCCGGCGCGGTGGTGCCCCCACGGCGCGGTGGTGCCCCCATGGCCCAAGGGGGGGGGGGGGTCATGACCCCTGTAACCCCCCCACCCCCCCCCCCTGTGGATCCGCCACCGAATCTTGGCGTAATCGTGAAAGCATGTCACTACCCTTAGCTTTTCCCGGTGATTGCCATTGATCGAGGAAAAGGGTACTGTTACGTGGCAAAGGAAGCGCATGTCAGTTCATATACCACGGAACTGGGACTACCGCCGCTTCTGCGACTTGGCTACCGCCCTGGCCCCCGGCTGAAAACGAAGAATACGCGTCATAAGCTGTAACGATATAACGCTGTGACGTCATAAGCTGTAACGATATAACGCTGTAGCTTGTCACGCCAAATACAAACTGTTTGGATTAAACGCCCTGGAAACCGGGATGTTGGTCGCTATTCGTTAATGCGTCATTACAAACAAGACGCACGACATCAAACGGATATGTTCATCAATCAGATACATTTTGTAACTGGCTTATACACGGAACTCGGGGAACTCGGGGAACTCGGGGAACTCGGGGAACTCGGGGAACTCGGGGAAATCGGGGAACACGGGTGGCAGCGGTCGCACTCGAGGTCAGGTGACGTCAGAGGGCGGGACGGACCGTGTCCAGGTATGTCGGGCACGTACAACTTTCGCTTCTAAATTCTGCCGGACGCCAGGAATTGCTTGATCGGTGGTGGGGTCAGGGCCTGCGCAACAACCTATGCTTGGCGTGGGTCCCGATCTCGGAAATCCATCCATTCAAAAACATTCGGACTAAATTTAGAAGAAAAAAAACTCTGCACGTACCCAACGAGTAACGACCGTACATACTATGGAACAGGTGGAGTTTACATACTATGGAACACGTGGAGTTTACATACTATGTAACGCGTGGAGTTTACATACTATGGAACACGTGGAGTTTATATACTATGGAACACGTGGAGTTTACATACTATGGAACACATGGAGTTTACATACTATGGAACAGGTGGAGTTTACATACTAAGTAACACGTGGAGTTTACATACTATGGAACACGTGGAGTTTACATACTATGTAACACGTGGAGTTTATATACTATGGAACACGTGGAGTTTACATACTATGGAACACGTGGAGTTTACATACTATGGAACACGTGGAGTTTACATACTATGGAACAGGTGGAGTTTACATACTATGTAACACGTGGAGTTTACATACTATGGAACACGTGGGGTTTACATACTATGGAGCACGTGGAGTTTACATACTATGAAACACGTGGAGTTTACATACTATGGAACACGTGGAGTTCACATACTATGGAACACGTGGAGTTTACATACTATGGAACACGGAGTTTACATACCATGGAACACGTGGAGTTTATATACTATGGAACACGTGGAGTTTACATACTATGGAACACGTGGAGTTTACATACTATGGAACACGTGGAGTTTACATACTATGGAACACGTGGAGTTTACATACTATGGAACACGTGGAGTTTACATACTATGGAACACGTGGAATTTACATACTATGAAACACGTGGATTTTACATACTATGGAACATATGGAGTTTACATACTATGGAACACGTGGAGTTTACATACTATGGAACACGGAGTTTACATACTATGGAACACGTGGAATTTACATACTATGGAACACGTGGAGTTAACATACTATGGAACACGTGGAGTTTACATACTATGGAACACGTGGAGTTTACATACTATGGAACACGTGGAGTTTACATACTATGGAACACGTGGAGTTTACATACTATGAAACACGTGAAGTTTGTGGGATAACGGACCATGGCTGCGTTTTATACTTAGTGTTAAAGTTTTGTCGTTAAATATGTGCCTAGCCTAGAATCATAGAAATGCTATTTTTACGTCCGAGCGCATGTTGCTACCTCGTGGCTAAACTTAGTACTTCACGGAACGAACGGAACACTGAAGGGAGACAGTGCAGCGCACGCAATCATGGTCTGGCAAGTCCCGCAACACTCGTAACACTCGTAACTCGTAACACTCGTAACTCGTAACACTCGTAACTCGTAACACTCGTAACTCGTAACACTCGTAACTCGTAACACTCGTAACTCGTAACACTCGTAACTCGTAACACTCGTAAACAACACTCGTAACTCGTAACACTCGTAAGCCTTAGTGAAGCACACGTAGGCAAAACGAAAGTCAACCCAGTGCACGCTAACATGTTCAGGAAAATTACGGTGCATGCTTTCCGGTAAAGGTAATTACAGTAGTAACCATCCACATACTCAGTGGCTGAATGCCCCTGTGTTGTTCATTAGCATTTGTGGCAAACAAGGAAGTATTGTGCGCTACTTCACTTCACTGATAGCAAGTTTTCCCTGGAGTCTGCTGCAGAATAACGTCAAGGCGGCTGGAATGGCTGCAGAATAACGTCAAGGCGGCTGGAATGGCTTCATTCGCAGAATAGAAAGCGCCGAAGCAGAAAAGAGAACATTCACGTTTGTTGGCAAACAGCCATATCTACAGGTGCATCGCATGGCAGTCATCGTATCATCGTATCATCGTATCATCGTATCATCGTATCATCGTATCATCGTATCATCGTATCATCGTATCATCGTATCATCGTATCATCGTATCATCGTATCATCGTATCATCGTATCATCGTATCATCGTATCATCGCATCATCGCATCATCGTATCATCGTATCATCGTATTATCGTATCATCGTATCATCGTATCATCGTATCATCGTATCATCGTATCATCATATCATCGTATCATCGTATCATCATATCATCGTATCATCGTATCATCGTATCATCGTATCATCGTATCATCGTATCATCGTATCATCGTATCATCGTATCATCCTATCATCGTATCATCGTATCATCGTATCATCGTATCATCGTATCATCGTATCATCGTATCATCGTATCATCGTATCATCGTATCATCGTATCATCGTATCATCGTATCATCGTATCATCGTATCATCGTATCATCGTATCATCGTATCATCGTATCATCGTATCATCGTATGCATGGCACGCTCAAGCAGTCGCTGATCATAGGATCATAGGATCATAGGTCGTAATTTGGCATCTACGTCGGCGACATCGGTATCTACGGCTCATGTCCATGTCAAACATCAGATGCACAGTCACAGACTGCACTGACGGATCCAGGGGCGGGGGGCAACCCCCCCCCCCCATTCCAAGCTCGACAGGGGCGGCAATAGAAATTACCCCCCCCCCCCCCCCCCCAAAAAAAAAAAAAAAAAAATCCGCTGAAACTGGCGATGAAAATTGGTACTGCCTGCGAAAAAAAAATAACTTTTTGCGAAATATTTTGTTTTTGTTTTTGCCTCGTTCGTGTTTCCTCTATTTGGTAGCATTTTGGTAATAGTAGGGATAGGAAAAGTGGTGCGTCTGACGCTATTTTGGAGTGATTCACAACCAACGTAAGTTATAATTTTACACGCAGCGTCGCAGTCTTTGGTCTCCTGCTGCCTGCTGGGTGGCAGAGGAGCGCGTGGGTGAATTTCCTTGTATAGGTACCTATCTTGTGTGGAATACGTCTACTAGTATTAAGTAGGGCAATTAGGTTTAGTAAAAAAAAGAGTTATTTTTGTAGCCGACGACAAATCGACAAATCGAGAAAAACAAAGTGCAAAATGACACCGTCATGTCACCGATTTTGACCAAAATTGGTACATAAGAGCTGGAGGGAGGTGGAGCGCTAAAGCGAGCTGTGAAAGTGTATTGCAATACAAGCAGTGGTTCCGGAGATATTGCCTCGGTCATTTTTATAAGGTCACGGTGCATGTCAATCCTTGTCAGCCCATATGGCGGGGAATTTATGAAGCAATATATATGTATTATGTCATTAGAATGGCAATGAGCTGTTTTATAACATGGTGATGTTGTTGTTTTCATTTTCGAAAATTTCCAAATTTAGTACGTTTTCGAAATTTTACAACTTTTTTGTATACCTTTTCTCAAACGTGTTGCTAATTTTTCGCTATGCTATTTTTACGTGTAAAGACGTGTCAATTAAGTGCAAAAATAAAATTGAGGGATATTTGCCTCCAAATAGCTCACATTTTGTAATTGTACATGCTATTATATATACAAAATATGCTATTCGCTAATGACTTTTGACTGAATAAAACTAGAATGGTACGGTAAACGTCATTTTGCTGTTCTCATCAAGACGAGTTGAACACTGCAGCATGACCTCTTTATGACATTTGATGACCTTGACCTTAAATTTCAAAGTTAGTATTTTTGTTGTGGAATTTTTTTATCTTTTTTGGATACCAAGGCCAAACGTATTTGCTATTTTGACTGTATTATTGCTAAGTGTAAAGAAGTGTCGTTCAAACAAGAGTAAAATTGATGGTTATTTGTCTACAAATATGCTAAATTTTCCCATTTTATGTTTTTTTTTTAAAGATGTTATTCCCCAATAACTTTTGACTGAAAAAAGATAAAAAGGTGAAATGGTCACCATTTTGTTATTTTCGTCAATACGCGTTGAATGATATGGAGATATGGATATGGGATAATTAATGATATGGATCTCTTTCTAACATTTGGTGATCTTCACCAAAGGTCAATGTCAAGGTTCAGGGTTATGTTTCCAATTGTGGCCTATGTGGCGATGTTATATATCCTAAAGCTTGTCTTGCTGCGAGGAATTCGATTGTGCTTTAGGGTGCGTTCTAGCCGCACATTTCCGCTGCCGCAATCCCCGGAATCCCCAGCGAGCGTCAGCTGTGGCGTTCTGAACGGCATTTCCCCTTTCCGCTGCACATGTGTAGGAAACGCGCCAAATATACTACTTACGATTCATCACATACGCCCATGGGCGCCGCCATCTTGTCGACTGCTGGCAGGGACCGGCGGGGACAGCTTTTCCAATTACCCTTTTCCACGCGGAATTCCCGAGAATCCCCAGCGCGGAAAAAGTCAGAACGTACTTTCCCAGATATTCCCTGGAATTCTCACGGGAATGTGCGGCCAGAACACACCCTAAATAACGCCTGATCGTCAATGGCAATTTTTGAATTCATTTTAATTTGAATGTCGAATAGAAACTTCATAACTTCCTTCTCGGCGTGTATGTAAAGAAAGCCCGAGAATATCTCAGCTTGCTTTATAATCATCAACGATCGCGCAATTATTTTAATGCCAATGAACTCCTATCTTCAAGACAAGTTCAAAGATAATATAACATTGCCGTGCAGGTTAAATTTGGAAAGGTGACCTTGCGCTGTGACCTTGACCTTAGCTCAAGGTCATCAAATGTCATAACGAGGTCATTCTGCACAGCATTCAACGCGTCTTGATGATAACAACACAATAACGTTTACCGTGCCTTTCTAGCTTTATTCAGTCAAAAGTTATTAGCGAATAACTTATTTTTATATAAAATAGCATGTACAATGGCAAAATTTGACATATTTGGAAGGAAATATACATCAATTTTATTTGTGTACTTCATTGACACGTCCTTACACGCAAGAATAGCATATCGAACAATTAGAAACATGTTTGATGGTACGACAGTAAATCGAGCTTTGCTGCGTGGTCGTATTCCGCATCACAAGGGTGTTGTCAGCAGCGGCGCCACCGGGGGGGAGGGGCAGGATGGGCAGTCTCCCCCCTCCTCCCTGTCGTCGGGCAGAGGGGGGGGCAGACATATCATTTTGCCCCCCCCCCCTCCTGTCATTTAAGGAGGCCCCTCCATGCTTCAAAGAGGCCCCATCTTGCAGACCCCATCGTGGAGGTCACAGGGGCCCCTGGAAGCCAAAGGGAAGCCCTATGGCGGCCTGAGGGGGAATTTGAAGGCCAGAGGAGGCCATCTGGAAGCCAGAGGGGAGGTCAGAGGGGACATATGGAGGTTAGAGGTGAGCCCCTGGAGGCCAGAGGGGGTCCTTTAGAGGTCAGAAAGGCCACTGAAGGCCATAAGGGCCATCTGGAAGCCAGAGGCCTTCTAGAGGTCAAAGGCCAGGGGCCCCTGTAGGCCAGAGTGGTCCTGTGTAGGTCAGAGGTGCCCCTGAAGTCCAGAAGCGGCCCTATGGAAGCCAAAGGGGAGGGGAGAGGAGCCCTAGGAGGCCCCTCTCAAATGGAGGCCCCCTCTCAAATCGAGGCCCCAAAATTTTTGACTTGTCCCCCCCCCTCCGACAAAAATCCGTGGCGCCGCCCCCTGGGTGTTGTAGTGAGCGTCACGTAACAGTTAGCATCCAGAGGGGCCAGGAGAAGTCACTTTGTGTTCATACGATAGTACACACATAAATTTGCATTCCTCTTTTTATTTGAAAAGGTTGTGGTCTGTGGATTCGAATACCAAAACAGTGTGATCAACCCTGAACCCAAGTCCGCAAAGGGGGAAACATGGGGTACCTTTTAGGTCATTTAGGCCCCTGGGGCCCGGAAGGCCCCAGTGAAATTAGCCCCCCCCCATATTGGGATGCTGGATCATCCAGTGTCACAGAGTAGACCCAGTGTCACAGAGTAGACCCAGTGTAGACCCAGTGTCACATAGTAGACCCAGTGTAGACCCAGTGTCACAGAATAGACCTAGTGTCACATAATAGACCCAGTGCAGACCCAGTGTCACATAAAAGACCCAGTGTAGACCCAGTGTCACAGAATAGACCCAGTGTAGACTCATTTTCACAGAATAGACCCAGTGTAGACCCAGTGTCACAGAATAGACCCAGTGTAGACCCAGTGTCACATAATAGACCCAGTGTAGACCCAGTGTCACAGAATAGACCCAGTGTAAACCCAGTGTCACAGAATAGACCCAGTGTAGGCCAGTGTCATATAATAGACCCAGTGTAGACCCCGTGTCACAGAATAGACCCAGTGTAGACCCAGTGTCACATAATATACCCAGTGTAGACCCAGTGTCACAGAATAGACCCAGTGTAGACCCAGTGTCACAGAATAGACCCAGAGTAGACCCAGTGTCACACAATAGACCCAGTGTTACCGATGTACTACACCACGAGACACCCAGTTGTCCAAATTGGCAGTTATCCAACCTTGCAGCCCATAAGTCTGCTATACAAACTGTGGACATCGAAAGCTTGAAGTAGCAAGAACTTTGATAAGCCGTCGAGGTTTTACATTTCGTGTGAACTTCTTCTATCGCACGCACCTGATAACCAAGAAAGTCATGCTGAAATTTACGCGTTTGACGATAGGATGAAGTCTGAGCAGGTAAATAATGCCGTTTGTGATAATATCAGCAGCCATTTCTATATTTCACATCATTATGAGGTCTTACAATGGTTGTGGATGTTTCTATTTAAATATCAAAATAATATGTTAATTAATGGATGGATGGATGGAGTTTCCCAATCAGTGGGTGGGACCACAGACTTAACGCCAGTTACCACCAACTTTTGCTAGATTTAAAGGCATTTCAATGTTCAAAAAACGCTTTTCCAGCTATGGACCACCAAGATGGAAGGAGATTCTCCACCTTTGATATTGGTATTTTGGTCCACCAACTTATTTTGACGTTCCAGCCAAGCGTGCCTTATCCTGCCAATGTTTACGCGCGTTGTGGGCCTCAGAAGGTCATGATACAGGCGATTGCATTGTCTGTATTCAGTGGGTGGCTGCTGGCGGTGGTGCGGCGGCCGCCCGTCCAACCTTGAGCACGCGCCAACACTGCCGCCGCCTCCGCGGCAACAACATATAACCGGAACTGACCCGGAAATGAACCGGAAGTGACCCGGAAGTGACCCGGAAGTGACCCGCAAATCACCCGGTACTGACCCGGAGGTGACTCGGAGGTGGCCTCGAAGTGGCCCGGAAGACGGTGGTCGTGGTGACGGGGTTGTGACCGGAGCCGACCACTAACTGTGGACGTCTTTAAACGTAGTGACGTAGTGACGTAGTGCCGGAGTGACCTGGTAACCGTAGTGACGTAGTTACGTGGTAACCGTAGTGACGTAGTGACGTGGTAACCGCAGTGACGTTCCAGCCAAGCGTGCCTTATCCTGCCAGTGTGT
Organism: Chirona hameri; assembly: GCA_036785665.1. NCBI lineage: Eukaryota > Metazoa > Arthropoda > Thecostraca > Balanomorpha > Balanidae > Chirona > Chirona hameri. The sequence goes on from JAXIVJ010004505.1 coordinate 38,324, forward strand.
TGTGTGACACTGGGTCTACTCTGGGTCTATTCTGTGACGTCACTACGTCAATACGTAGTGACGTAGTGACGTAGTGACGTAGTGACGTAGTGACGTAGTGACGTAGTGACATAGTGACGTGGTAACCGTAGTGACGTAGTGACGTAGTGACGTAGTGACGTAGTGACGTAGTGACGTAGTGATAATGCTCAAAAAGGTGGTCAAAGTTTAGCTATTAAAGTGCAGAAGTCAAAAACAACAATAGATGAGTACAGACTATATAGCAAACACAACAGGGATTTATCAGTGGCGGATCTAGGTTTCGAGTTTGGGGGGACAAAAAATTAGTTCCACGTTTGCACGTCAAATAAAATACATTTATTGGGTGACTGGGAAAACGACGCCAGCGAAAAATTGTTGGGCAGCATAAGCGCCGCCACCACTACGGACAGTGTCCGTACAAGTTGGCAGATCTCCAAAAACTTGTACGTACTGTCCGTGCAAGTTTAAGGGTTTAAGGAACAGTTTGAAGGTGCACAATAGGAAATATTTTTATCTCACAATTTTTCATCTCACAATTATGTATCTATCTGGTAGGTTTCGAACAAATATGGTACGAATTATTCAATTAATTTAATGGTGCGGGAAAATGGACGATTTCTTGATCAAATACCCTAGATACGGTGGCTTGGCAGACACGTTCACCAGGCACACCGTGTCCAAAGAACCGGAAACTTTTGTGTGTGATTTCGATCGACAATTGTGGTTGCGAATGAGTGCCAATGACAAACAGGAAAGTGACTGTGGTGATAGTTATGTTATGCAGGTATGTAGCCAGGGGCTGCAAAGGCAGCTCCATGGAGAGCTTGGGTGGGCCCTTCTGGCCCGTCTGGGCTCCAGAGGGGAGAACGGTAACGATGATCAGACGGTGTAGCTTGCATTATATTTAAAGTTGGAGCGCCAAATGGAATACCGAAACACCAATGCCAGCCTCATAACTCCAATTCCAACTAAAACAAACATATATATCCTTTTTAGGCCAGCTACGTGCCTCCTCAGACCGGCCGAGGGCCCTTTCAGACCGGCATAAGCCCGGCATATTCCATAAGACCCTCTAAGGTCTGAATAATGCCCTCTTAGAACCCTGTCACACACACACACCGAGGTCCCTCTGAGGCCTGACAGGGGCCCTATTAGACCGAAATAAGACTCATTAAGACTGATAATAACCCCATCAGGCCCGCAAATACCCTCTCGAATCGACCGAGGGTCCTCTGCTGGTCAATCGATGGTCCTCTCAAAGACGCTGATGGCCATTTCTTACCGGCTTAATATCCTCTCAGGCCGGCATGGGGGCTCTCTTCTGCCTGGCGATGTCACTCTCATATCGACCGCCGGCCCTCGGAGGCCCAACGACTAGACAGGAGACTAGAGGGCATCTATGCCACATTAAGGGAGCCACTGTAAATCTTCTTTTAATATACCATTGACTGGCGGGCAAATATTAGCCCTTCTTTACGAACATTCGTAATTGCTCAAAATATAATAACGTTATCATCGTGAAATTTGTGGTACCTTCTCTTACATCAATTTCACGGCTTGTGTGTGAAAATGAAGAAATTTCGTCGAAAACTTTTGAGCTCTAGGACATTTAGTAACGTTACTACACGCCACTTTAACGAGAAACTCAGCTTAACTTCAACACAACTGTACAATTGTGCAACAATTGTGCAAAGTCCAAACTTTGAGCAAACTACGAATATGAAGGATCAAAAGATAGCAAATTGCAGTGGCTACAAACTGGCTATATCTGATTTTTTTTCTTCTCAAATTTATTTTTAACCCCCAAATTAAAGAAATATAATGTTCAACTAAAAAAGAAATGTTCAAAAATATATTTAAAAAAACGGAATATATGTTGGAGAAGCACACTGTACGATTCCAAAACTAAGTTCCCAAACAATACCACCATTTTTGGCTGACTCATGGCTGCTAAGTATGAGCACCTTCCTAACGTCATTTTTCAAAATTGCGTTCTTTTGTTTTGTAATGGCCAGATACGAACAAATAAACATCATCACCGTATTTCTGAGACAAAATTAGTCCAGAAACATACCTCTTCTTTATATTTATCAATTGGGAGTTTTTCATCTTTGTGACACCTGACCTTGATCTGAACTTGACAACAATTTCACTTCAGTTAAAACTGTATCGGTACTCTGTAATTTATCGGCTTTTACATGAGGTCGGGTGGTAAAATGACGATCACTATCGAATTCTACGAAGATTCAGGATGGGATAATTAATAAAATAATTCATAATCAATAAAACATGCATCGTGTGACTCTCGTAGATCTTTAGCGCATATTGAGACCTTTTGTGACCTGACATTGACCTTAACTTTCGCTTGCAGTCTCACTTTTGCTTAAGCGAGATATATATTATACCCTTCCAGAGCACTTTTGGGCAATAATGATCGCAATCGAAGGCTTATTTATGATGGCAAATATAGCCCATAAACTCATGTAGGTACGTCGATTTTGACCTTAGACCTGACCGTGACCTGACATCAATTGCACACTTAGTGATGCTTGTATAGACCTATAGCTTGCTTAACCTGCGGCGTGCTGGGGTGGGGCGTTTGGACGCCCCCTAAGGGTTTGTTTCGGAGTTAGCGGGAAAACGGTAGCAGGCATCTTGCCGTATTTGGCACAGATGTTTGGGTGCCGATTACGTTCATGGCGATATTTTGTTTCGGATCGTATCAGTTCAGTTAACCAGTCGCCGGATTCCCATCCTGACTTACGAATGATTTGATTCGTAAGTCGTTCATTTGGGATTACCATCTCACTACTTACGAAAATTCTGAACTCTGCCGACAAGTAACGAATTTTGGGATTCCCATCTCTTTCATATATTTATAAGGGGACTAAAAGCCAATAGCTGCAAGCTATTTCCTATAGGGAAGAGCAAGTTTCGGTCGTGAAACAACTGCAGAATTTCGGCCACTTATTCGAGAGATGGTATAATACCGATTTAAGAAAATTCTTAGGAAAAAACTTAGGAATCTTCGTAAGAATTTCATAGATGGGAATCAGGCCCCAGGTCAAATCATGCGTGCATATAACTACCGCAAGATACCCATGCCAGAGATAAGACGTCCTATCCCCCCCCCCCCCCCCCCCGGTGTTCGATGACATGATGTGTCCGCGTACAAGTTCCGAAACCGTGGCGACGCCACTATTGAGCGTAAATCACGACTTTCCGGGACAAAAATCACAACCTGCCGGATCGGTGTGTGGGGGGGGGGGGGGGGAAAATACGTTTGCCTACCGATATTTCGTTTGGAGGGCAATTGCCCATTTTGCCCAACCGTAGATCCGCCACTGTGATTTAGGCGACCAACAGCCCTGGCAACCGTAGATCCGCCACTGTAATTTAGGCGACCAACAGCCCTGGCAACCGTAGATCCGCCACTGGTATTTAGGCGACCAACAGCCCTGGCAACCGTAGATCCGCCACTGTAATTTAGGCGACCAACAGCCCTGGCAACCGTAGATCCGCCACTGGTATTTAGGCGACCAACAGCCCTGGCAACCGTAGATCCGCCACTGGTATTTAGGCGACCAACAGCCCTGGCAACCGTAGATCCGCCACTGTGATTTAGGCGACCAACAGCCCTGGCAACCGTAGATCCGCCACTGTGATTTAGGCGACCAACAGCCCTGGCAACCGTAGATCCGCCACTGTAATTTAGGCGACCAACAGCCCTGGCAACCGTAGATCCGCCACTGGTATTTAGGCGACCAACAGCCCTGGCAACTTCTCGACCAGCCGGATAAGATGCTACACCATTCCGAAGAAACCTAGAACTTAGAATACTGGAAGAACACGAATTGCTCGTTTTCCTAAAACCTCACTTGCGGGAACATTAATTATCTCATACATCAATCCACAAAGTGTAGCAATTCTCACAACTAACTGCTCAACTCTTCTACTAAACACATTATAAGCAAGATTTCCCCTACCGCAGTGAAATCCTTTCAGAGCAGTGCTGTAACTAGCCTCAGGCAATTGGAGACCATTTTCAGCCGGTGCAGGCGCCCTTTAAATGCACCGACAATCCCGCCACACACGCTCACTCCCGGATGAGTCGACTCGTACCCGACCGCTCCTCTAGTCACAAAGAGCTCTCAGAATTCTGGCGTCATGCCAACTGCGTTTGCAGTTGCCGAGCCGCGAACTTCTGAACCACTTCCTCTTCCGGTTCGGTGCACTGGGTCAGAAGGAAGCGAAGGCTGCCGCCCCCGCCGCCATGTCTAGGTCGTCCGCGTCCGACCGAGACAGGCTGCATCACATCAGACGACAACACGCTGCATCACAACACAACACACGACAGCACGCTGCATCACAACACACGACAACACGCTGCATCACAACACAACACACGACAACACGCTGCATGACAACACACGACAACACGCTGCATCACAACACAACAAACGACAACACGCTGCATCACAACACACGACAACACGCTGCATCACAACACACGACAACACGCTGCATGACAACACACAACACGCTGCATCACAACACAGCATACGACAACACGCTGCATCACAAAACACGACAACACGCTGCATCACAACACAACACACGACAACACGCTCCATCACATCACAACACACGACAACACGCTGCATCACGTCACAACACACGACAACACGCTGCATCACAACACAACACACGACAACACGCTGCATGACAACACACGACAACACGCTGCATCACAACACAGCATACGACAACACGCTGCATCACAACACACGACAACACGCTGCATCACAACACACGACAACACGCTGCATCACAACACACGACAACACGCTGCATCACAAAACACGACAACATGCTGCATCACAACACAACACACGACAACACGCTCCATCACATCACAACACACGACAACACGCTGCATCACGTCACAACACACGACAACACGCTGCATCACAACACAACACACGACAACACGCTGCATCACAACACAACACACGACAACACGCTGCATCACAACACAGCATACGACAACACGCTGCATCACAACACACGACAACACGCTGCATCACAACACACGACAACACGCTGCATCACAACACACGACAACACGCTGCATCACAAAACACGACAACATGCTGCATCACAACACAACACACGACAACACGCTCCATCACATCACAACACACGACAACACGCTGCATCACGTCACAACACACGACAACACGCTGCATCACAACACAACACACTACAACACGCTGCATCACGACACAACACTCGACAACACGCTGCATCACAACACAACACACGACAACACGCTGCATCACAACACACGACAACACGCTGCATCACAACACAACACACGACAACACGCTCCATCACATCACAACACACGACAACACGCTGCATCACGTCACAACACACGACAACACGCTGCATCACAACACAACACACGACAACACGCTGCATCACAACACAACACTCGACAACACGCTGCATCACAACACAACACACGACAACACGCTGCATCACAACACACGACACCACGCTGCATAACAACACAACACACGACAACACGCTGCATGACAACACAACACACGACAACACGCTGCATCACGACACACGACAACACGCTGCATCACAACACACGACAACACGCTGCATCACAACACAACACACGACAACACGCTGCATCACGACACAACACACGACAACACGCTGCATCACATCACATCACACGACAACACGCTGCATCACGTCACAACACACGACAACACGCTGCATCACAACACAACACACGACAGCACGCTGCATCACAACACACCACAACACGCTGCATCACAACACAACACACGACAACACGCTGCATCACAACACACGACAACACGCTGCATCACAACACAACACTCGACAACACGCTGCATCACAACACAACACACGACAACACGCTGCATCACAACACAACACACGACAACACGCTGCATCACAACACAGCATACGACAACACGCTGCATCACAAAACACGACAACACGCTGCATCACAACACACGACAACACGCTGCATCACAACACAACACACGACAACACGCTGCATCACAACACACGACAACACGCTGCATCACAACACAACACACGACAACACGCTGCATCACGACACAACACACGACAACACGCTGCATCACATCACATCACACGACAACACGCTGCATCACGTCACAACACACGACAACACGCTGCATCACAACACAACACACGACAGCACGCTGCATCACAACACACCACAACACGCTGCATCGCAACACAACACACGACAACACGCTGCATCACAACACACGACAACACGCTGCATCACAACACAACACTCGACAACACGCTGCATCACAACACAACACACGACAACACGCTGCATCACAACACAACACACGACAACACGCTGCATCACAACACAACACACGACAACACGCTGCATCACAACACACGACAACACGCTGCATCACAACACACGACAACACGCTGCATCACAACACAACACACGACAACACGCTGCATCACAACACAACACACGACAACACGCTGCATCACGACACACGACAACACGCTGCATCACAACACACGACAACACGCTGCATCACAACACAACACACGACAACACGCTGCATCACAACACAACACACGACAACACGCTGCATCACAACACACGACAACACGCTGCATCACAACACACGACAACACGCTGCATCACAACACACGACAACACGCTGCATCACAACACACGACAACATGCTGCATCACAACGCACGACAACACGCTGCATCACAACACAGCACACGACAACATGCTGCATCACAACACAACACACGACAACACGCTGCATCACGACACAACACACGACAACACGCTGCATCACAACACACGACAACACGCTGCATCACAACACAACATACGACAACACGCTGCATCACATCACATCACACGACAACACGCTGCATCACAACACAACACACGACAACACGCTGCATCACGACACACGACAACACGCTGCATCACAACACACGACAACACGCTGCATCACAACACACGACACGCTGCATGACAACACAACATGCGACAACACGCTGCATCACAACACAACACACGACAACACGCTGCATCACAACACAACACACGACAACACGCTGCATCACAACACAACACACGACAACACGCTGCATCACAACACAACACACGACAGCACGCTGCATCACGACACACGACAACACGCTGCATCACAACACACGACAACACGCTGCATCACAACACAACACACGACAACACGCTGCATCACGACACAACACACGACAACACGCTGCATCACAACACAACACACGACAACACGCTGCATCACGACACAACACACGACACGCTATATGACGTCACACGCTGCATGACGTCACACGCTGCATGACGTCACGCTGCATGATTAACCGGCGTCGCCTCGCGGAAAACATAACACGCGCCTCGTTGATTAGAGACTGGTTTAACGACAGTCAGGGAGAAAACAACAGAGCAGCAGAAGTCCCTGTCCTCAACACGGAAATTGTATAACGCATAACCGAAGGACACACCCACGACGGATGGTACCTTATCAGGGTAACCTAAGGACACCACTGCATAGGATCGTATCTCGGATCAGAGTAACCTAAGGACACCACTGCATAGGATCATATCTCGGATCAGAGTAACCTAAGGACACCACTGCATAGGATCGTATCTCGGATCAGAGTAACCTAAGGACACCACTGCATAGGATCATATCTCGGATCAGAGTAACCTAAGGACACCACTGCATAGGATCGTATCTCGGATCAGAGTAACCTAAGGACACCACTGCATAGGATCGTATCTCGGATCAGAGTAACCTAAGGACACCACTGCATAGGATCGTATCTCGGATCAGAGTAACCTAAGGACACCACTGCATAGGATCGTATCTCGGATCAGAGTAACCTAAGGACACCACTGCATAGGATCGTATCTCGGATCAGAGTAACCTAAGGACACCACTGCATAGGATCGTATCTCGGATCAGAGTAACCTAAGGACACCACTGCATAGGATCATATCTCGGATCAGAGTAACCTAAGGACACCACTGCATAGGACCGTATCTCGGATCAGAGTAACCTAAGGACACCACTGCATAGGATCGTATCTCGGATCAGAGTAACCTAAGGACACCACTGCATAGGATCGTATCTCGGATCAGAGTAACCTAAGGACACCACTGCATAGGATCGTATCTCGGATCAGAGTAACCTAAGGACACCACTGCATAGGACCGTATCTCGGATCAGAGTCACCTAAGGACACCACTGCATAGGATCGTATCTCGGATCAGAGTAACCTAAGGACACCACTGCATAGGACCGTATCTCGGATCAGAGTAACCTAAGGACACCACTGCATAGGATCGTATCTCGGATCAGAGTAACCTAAGGACACCACTGCATAGGACCGTATCTCGGATCAGAGTCACCTAAGGACACCACTGCATAGGATCGTATCTCGGATCAGAGTAACCTAAGGACACCACTGCATAGGACCGTATCTCGGATCAGAGTAACCTAAGGACACCACTGCATAGGATCGTATCTCGGATCAGAGTAACCTAAGGACACCACTACATAGAATCGTATCTCGGATCAGAGTAACCTAAGGACACCACTGCAGAGGATCGTATCTCGGATCAGAGAAACCTAAGGACACCACTGCATAGGATCGTCTCTCGGATCAGAGTAACCTAAGGACACCACTGCATAGGATCGTATCTCGGATCAGAGTAACCTAAGGACACCACTGCATAGGATCGTATCTCGGATCAGAGTAACCTAAGGACACCACTGCATAGGATCGTATCTCGGATCAGAGTAACCTAAGGACACCACTGCATAAGATCGTATCTCGGATCAGAGTAACCTAAGGACACCACTGCATAGGATCGTATCTCGGATCAGAGTAACCTAAGGACACCACTGCATAGGATCGTATCGTGGATCAGAGTAACCTAAGGACACCACTGCATAGGATCATATCTCGGATCAGAGTAACCTAAGGACACCACTGCATAGGATCGTATTTCGGATCAGAGTAACCTAAGGACACCACTGCATAGGATCGTATCTCGGATCAGAGTAACCTAAGGACACCACTGCATAGGACCGTATCTCGGATCAGAGTAACCTAAGGACACCACTGCATAGGACTGTATCTCGGATCACAGTAACCTAAGGACACCACTGCATAGGATCGTATCTCGGATCAGAGTAACCTAAGGACACCACTGCATAGGACCGTACTCGGATCAGAGTAACCTAAGCCTAAGGACACCACTGCATAGGATCGTATCTCGGATCAGAGTAACCTAAGGACACCACTGCATAGGATCGTCTCTCGGATCAGAGTAACCTAAGGACACCACTGCATAGGATCGTATCTCGGATCAGAGTAACCTAAGGACACCACTGCATAGGATCGTATCTCGGATCAGAGTAACCTAAGGACACCACTGCATAGGATCGTATCTCGGATCAGAGTAACCTAAGGACACCACTGCATAGGATCGTATCTCGGATCAGAGTAACCTAAGGACACCACTGCATAGGATCGTATCTCGGATCAGAGTAACCTAAGGACACCACCGCATAGGATCGTATCTCGGATCAGAGTAACCTAAGGACACCACTGGATAGGACCGTATCTCGGATCAGAGTAACCTAAGGACACCACTGCATAGGATCGTATCTCGGATCAGAGTAACCTAAGGACACCACTGCATAGGATCGTATCTCGGATCAGAGTAACCTAAGGACACCACTGCATAGGATCGTATCTCGGATCAGAGTAACCTAAGGACACCACTGCATAGGATCGTATCTCGGATCAGAGTAACCTAAGGACACCACTGCATAGGATCGTATCTCGGATCAGAGTAACCTAAGGACACCACTGCATAGGATCGTATCTCGGATCAGAGTAACCTAAGGACACCACTGCATAGGATCGTATCTCGGATCAGAGCAACCTAAGGACACCACTGCATAGGATCGTCTCTCAGGAGAGCGTATCACGATCTGCCAGTCACCCTATAGCTTCCACCGTTCTCTAGCCGGTGTGGCTCGGCTACACTCGCATCCCTCCATCACTATCCACCGCCTCTCTCCATCACTATCCACCGCCTCTCTCCATCACTATCCACCGCATCCCTCCATCACTATCTTCCGCATCCCTCCATCACTATCCACCGCCTCCCGTTCAGGCACTTCGCAGTTACGTCTGAGCGCTATGCTTGAGGGCCTGAGTATTAGGCGAGTGTTATGTATTATGTCCCAGACATGGTCTGTAGCTATGCCTGCGATTTTATGCTTCAGTGCCGCAAGCACAGCCAGTCTCTGCCAGGAAGGCCTGAGGGTTGGCCTGCAGGCTGAGAGGCTCAGCAGGCAGGCATGGACGCTGGGTGCACGCAGTCCCGGGGTCGGTGGGCCCGCAGAAGCCCAGCCACTGATTATGGAGTATAGTCACCAGTTAGCCGACTGCCCAAGTGGCTGGGAGGAAGGTTAGGCGACTGACGGAGTTGCTGGGAGGAAGGTTAGCCGACTGACGGAGTGGCTGGGAGGAAGGTTAGGCGACTGACGGAGCGGCTGGGACGAAGGTTAACTGACTGACGGAGTGGCTGGGAGGAAGGTTAGGCGACTGACGGAGTGGCTGGGAGGAAGGTTAGGCGACTGACGGAGTGGCTGGGAGGAAGGTTAGGCGACTGACGGAGTGGCTGGGAGGAAGGTTAGGCGACTGACGGAGTGGCTGGGAGGAAGGTTAGGCGACTGACGGAGTGGCTGGGAGGAAGGTTAGGCGACTGACGGAGTGGCTGGGAGGAAGGTTAGGCGACTGACGGAGTGGCTGGGAGGAAGGTTAGGCGACTGACGGAGTGGCTGGGAGGAAGGTTAGGCGACTGACGGAGTGGCTGGGAGGAAGGTTAACTGACTGACGGAGTGGCTGGGAGGAAGGTTAACTGACTGACGGAGTGGCTGGGAGGAAGGTTAACTGACTGACGGAGTGGCTGGGAGGAAGGTTAGGCGACTGACGGAGTGGCTGGGAGGAAGGTTAACTGACTGACGGAGTGGCTGGGAGGAAGGTTAGGCGACTGACGGAGTGGCTGGGAGGAAGGTTAGGCGACTGACGGAGTGGCTGGGACTGGGACGAAGGTTAACTGACTGACGGAGTGGCTGGGAGGAAGGTTAGGCGACTGACGGAGTGGCTGGGACGAAGGTTAACTGACTGACGGAGTGGCTGGGAGGAAGGTTAGCTGACTGACGGAGTGGCTGGGAGGAAGGTTAGGCGACTGACGGAGTGGCTGGAAGGATGGTTAGGCGACTGACGGAGTGGCTGGGAGGAAGGTTAACTGACTGACGGAGTGGCTGGGACGAAGGTTAACTGACTGACGGAGTGGCTGGGAGGAAGGTTTACTGACTGACGGAGTGGCTGGGAGGAAGGTTAACTGATTGACGGAGTGGCTGGGAGGAAGGTTAACTGACTGACGGAGTGGCTGGGAGGAAGGTTAGGCGACTGACGGAGTGGCTGGGAGGAAGGTTAACTGACTGACGGAGTGGCTGGGAGGAAGGTTAACTGACTGACGGAGTGGCTGGGAGGAAGGTTAGGCGACTGACGGAGTGGCTGGGAGGAAGGTTAACTGACTGACGGAGTGGCTGGGAGGAAGGTTAACTGACTGACGGAGTGGCTGGGAGGAAGGTTAACTGACTGACGGAGTGGCTGGGAGGAAGGTTAGCTGACTGACGGAGTGGCTGGGAGGAAGGTTAGCTGACTGACGGAGTGGCTGGGAGGAAGGTTAACTGACTGACGGAGTGGCTGGGACGAAGGTTACATAGCTGATGAAGGCTGTATTGTCTGACGGCGTTGCTGCTAGTGGTGTGAGTGGTGTAGTGGTGTAGTGGTGTAGTGGTGTAGTGGTGTAGTGGTGTAGTGGTGTAGTGGTGTAGTGGTGTAGTGGTACAGTGGTGTAGTGATGTGAGTGAGAGTGGTGTAGTGGTGTAGTGGTGTAGTGATGTAGTGATGTAATGGTACAGTGGTGTAGTGATGCAGTGGTGTAGTGGTGTAGTGATGTAGTGGTGTAGTGGTGTAGTGATGTGAGTGAGAGTGGTGTAGTGGTGTAGTGGTGTAGTGGTGTAGTGGTGTAGTGGTGTAGTGGTGTAGTAGTGTAGTGGAGTAGTGGTGTAGTGGTGTAGTGGTGTAGTGGTGTAGTGGTGTAGTGGTGTAATGGTGTAGTGGTGTAGTGGTGTAGTGGTGTAGTGGTGTAGTGGTGTAGTGGTGTAGTGGTGTAGTAGTGTAGTGGTGTAGCAGTGTAGTGGTGTAATGGTGTAGTGGTGTAGTGGTGTAGTGGTGTAGTGGTGTAGTGGTGTAATGGTGCAATGGTGTAGTGGTGTAGTGGTGTAGTGGTGTAGTGGTGCAGTGGTGTAGTGGTGTAGTGGTGTAGTGGTGTAGTGGTGTAATGGTGTAGTGGTGTAGTGGTGGAGTGGTGTAGTGGTGTGTTGGTGTAGTGGTGTGGTGGTGTAGTGGTGTAGTGGTGTAGTGGTGTAGTGGTGTCGTGGTGTAGTAATGTAGTGGTGTAGTGGTGTAGTGGTGTAGTGGTGTAGTGGTGTAGTGGTGTAGTGGTGTAGTGGTGTAGTGGTGTAGTGGTGTGGTGGTGTAGCAATGTAGTGGTGTAGTGGTGTAGTGGTGTAGTGGTGTAGTGGTGTGGTGGTGTAGTGGTGTAGTGGTGTAGTGGTGTAGTGGTGTAGTGGTGTAGTGGTGTAGTAGTGTAGTGGTGTGGTGGTGTGGTGGTGTAGTGGTGTAGTGGTGTAGTGGTGTAGTGGTGCAGTGGTGCAGTGGTGTAGTGGTGTAGTGGTGTAGTGGTGTAGTGGTGTAGTGGTGTGGTGGTGTAGTGGTGTAGTGGTGTAGTGGTGTAGTGGTGTGAGTGAGAGAGGTGTAGTGGTGTAGTGGTGTAGTGGTGTAGTGGTGTAGTGGTGTGGTGGTGTAGTGGCGTGGTGGTGTGGTGGTGTAGTGGTGTAGTGGTGTAGTGGTGTAGTGGTGTAGTGGTGTAGTGGTGTAGTGGTGTAGTGGTGTAGTGGTGTAGTGGTGTAGTGGTGTAGTGGTGTAGTGGTGTAGTGGTGTAGTGGTGTAGTGGTGTAGTGGTGTGGTGGTGTGGTGGTGTAGTGGTGTAGTGGTGTGAGTGAGAGAGGTGTAGTGGTGTAGTGGTGTAGTGGTGTAGTGGTGTAGTGGTGTAGTGGTGTGGTGGTGTAGTGGTGTAGTGGTGTAGTGGTGTGGTGGTGTAGTGGCGTGGTGGTGTGGTGGTGTAGTGGTGTAGTGGTGTAGTGGTGTAGTGGTGTAGTGGTGTAGTGGTGTAGTGGTGTAGTGATGTAGTGGTGTAGTGGTGTAGTGGTTAACACAGTGTCAGGGCGTGCCTGGCGCGGCAGTGGCGGGTGCGGCCTAAAACTGCCCCCGGCTATAGCTGAGGAGATGCAGCAGCCAGTCATTAGCTATCGTGTTTGCATGCAGCTCGGCACCTCTGTCTGATTGGAAGGCCAAGGAGTGGCTAACTAGAAGCCAACCCGCCGATCAGGCCAGTTCGTCAGTGCGAAACTTACGTACACGCCTATGAACAATGGTGCAGTCACTTCCAGAAAGATGGGGGCACGGGGCATTCTGAAGTCGATTCTTTCCATGCACCGCCCATAGGCGTAATGTAAAAGTTCGAAACAAATACTGGGGTCGCGTCCCCCCCCCCTATCTTCCCCCGCTTTCGACGCCCATCCCTATGGTAATGGAGAAACGCAGAAACTTAATACCTTATAGGTAATACCTTATAGGTAATACCTTATAGGTAATACCTTATAGGTAATACCTTATAGGCAATACCTTATAGGTAATTCCGTGTCTACTTTTGCTAGATGCCCGCCGGTTTTTTCCTGGAGGAGGTCCTAAGCTCATGTCAGCAGTCTGATGCCAGTTACTTAAATGGTCGAACACTAATATGGATTTAATGGTCAATAATGGACACTAAAATTCCGTGTCATGACTCCGTCTACTCCGTCTACTGCCGTGTCATGACTCCGTCTACTGCCGTGCGACCAGGCCGTGGCTAACTTGAGTGCCTTCTCATGTGCTTACGAAACAGCATCCCGCAGTCGTACAAGACCACAACTATACAGGGTGTCCCAAAATTGATGAGCGGTTGTTTCTCGTAAATTAAAAAGCAAACAAGTTAACCCGCGCCGTGCCGGTACTCGGCGCCACCTTCGCCGTACCGCGGGGGAGGGGGGGGGGGGGGGGGGGGTTATACCACCCGCTCTAACTCGAAAACTAAAAGGGACGAAAAGACGCGAAAAAAGGCGTTCGAAAGCTCTCGACAAGCACATTCGAAAGTACTTTAAATATTTGTTTTCCTCAAGTCAATATTGAGGTCACCAGAGGTCATCAAAGGTCACATTTTCCAGTTTTAAGACTTCGCTCCAGAAACTCACAGATATCACAGGAACTATGATAGCTAGGAACAAACGAATAAAAAACAATGGAAAGCACTTGAAAAAATGCAATCACCAAGGTGGCCTCAGATTTTAGCTCAGGTCAATAGTTTAGGCTCCAGAGCTCATCAAATATCAAAAAGGCTATTTTTACAAAACAGTTTTTCACGAATAGCTTTTTACCGAATAACGACAAGGCAATAATTGTAATGCCATCGTGTTTGTCTCGTCAAGGCACTTCGACCCATATTAAAGTTGACCAGGTAAGGTCAACTGGAAAATTTGACCTCAGGTCAAGGTTGGTGACCCAAGTAGGTCATGTTGCATATGGGAAGACGTTCCTCGACGAGACAAACACATTGGTGTCGGTTTCACTTCTCTATCATCATTATGTCGAGAATTATTGACATAAAACTATTGGTGACCTCGGATGAGGTTGACCCTGTAGGGGTCACTGGACAAAAATGGCGCCTAGATCAACAAGAATGGCCCATAATAACATGATCCAGAAGGATTTAGACTGATATCTTGCGTATCCTTGGAATAGGAAGCATTTTAATATTTCCCCATTGACTTATAATGGGGAGGTCACGAAATTGACCCGACCTTAGGTCGCTGATATACAAAATCCAAGATAAACGAATTGTAGATATATATGACCTTATGAAATCCTGTACGTGTAAAACCGATCATCCAAAAACTGTGACTATGGTACGACCACAAGTTTTTTGGAGGTGGGGTCACGTGACCTGGTCTGGTGGCCTGACCTGAGATGACCCGATTATTTTTTTACACAATTTGGGCAATTGATGCCCGAACAGCTGAGCCAAAAACCGCGGAGCTGCGCGCCTCCGTTTTCCCGCTATCCTAGAAAAACCTGCGTGGGGGTGTCTAAACACCCCCGGCCCGGTTTTTAAGGGTGGTTCATTATCTATTTTACAACCTATCCCCCCAAAATCGTAGGCACTCCGGCTGATGCGCTCCGGCATCACACGCATCAAGTTGACGAGTGTGGCTGCTTTGATTCGCCGCCACGCCGCACCGAGGTTCTCTATCAGGGTTTATTCTCAGCAGGGGCGTAGCTCCTCCACACAAGTTGGGGGGGAGGGCTGAGCTTGAAAAAAAATCGCTTAAAGTACCATCAAAATCCACAAAATGCAGATTTCTCCCCGGATTTGACCCACTTCTTCGTCAAAAATGGGGGGGGGGGGGGACTGAAGCCCCAGTTGGAGGGGGGGGGGGGGGCGAAGCCCCTCGACTGAATAGGAACCTACGCGCCCTTGATCCTGAGGTAGCAGGCGTCATCTTGATGAGGTCAGCCTTTACGATGGCCTTCGGATTTTCGATCGGTGACTAGTCAGGACTGCCGCCTGGTTATAATCTTTCTCCCAAAAACCCGGAGGGTGGGGGGTGGGTGCAGCACCGCCCACCTCCACCCAGGTGGACGCTATTTCGCCTATGCCTTCCACTCCATCAAAACTGGCAACATGTAATCCTGACGTGTTGGGTACCTATTAAATAGTTCACCTTTAGACATGTAGTCCTGACGTGTTGGGTACCTCTTAAATAGTTCACCTTTAGACATGTAGTCATGACGTGTTGGGTACCTCTTAAATAGTTCACCTTTAGACATGTAGTCCTGACGTGTTGGGTACCTCTTAAATAGTTCACCTTTAGACATGTAGTCATGACGTGTTGGGTACCTCTTAAATAGTTCACCTTTAGACATGTAGTCCTGACGTGTTGGGTACCTCTTAAATAGTTCACCTTTAGACATGTAGTCATGACGTGTTGGGTACCTCTTAAATAGTTCACCTTTAGCATGTAGTCCTGACGTGTTGGGTACCTCTTAAATAGTTCACCTTTAGACATGTAATCCTGACGTGTTGGGTACCTCTTAAATAGTTCACCTTTAGACATGTAGTCATGACGTGTTGGGTACCTCTTAAATAGTTCACCTTTAGCCATGTAATCATGACGTGTTGGGTACCTCTTAAATAGTTCACCTTTAGACATGTAGTCATGACGTGTTGGGTACCTCTTAAATAGTTCACCTTTAGCCATGTAATCATGACGTGTTGGGTACCTCTTAAATAGTTCACCTTTAGACATGTAGTCATGACGTGTTGGGTACCTCTTAAATAGTTCACCTTTAGACATGTAGTCCTGACGTGTTGGGTACCTCTTAAATAGTTCACCTTTAGACATGTAGTCATGACATGCTGGGCACCTCTTAAATAGTTCACCTTTAGACATGTAGTCCTGACGTGTTGGGTACCTCTTAAATAGTTCACCTTTAGCATGTAGTCATGACGTGTTGGGTACCTCTTAAATAGTTCACCTTTAGACATGGCGTCCTGACGTGTTGGGTACCTCTTAAATAGTTCACCTTTAGACATGTAGTCCTGACGTGTTGGGTACCTCTTAAATAGTTCACCTTTAGACATGTAGTCATGACGTGTTGGGTACCTCTTAAATAGTTCACCTTTAGACATGTAGTCCTGACGTGTTGGGTACCTCTTAAATAGTTCACCTTTAGACATGTAGTCATGACGTGTTGGGTACCTCTTAAATAGTTCACCTTTAGACATGTAGTCATGACGTGTTGGGTACCTCTTAAATAGTTCACCTTTAGCATGTAGTCCTGACGTGTTGGGTACCTCTTAAATAGTTCACCTTTAGACATGTAATCCTGACGTGTTGGGTACCTCTTAAATAGTTCACCTTTAGACATGTAGTCATGACGTGTTGGGTACCTCTTAAATAGTTCACCTTTAGCCATGTAATCATGACGTGTTGGGTACCTCTTAAATAGTTCACCTTTAGACATGTAGTCATGACGTGTTGGGTACCTCTTAAATAGTTCACCTTTAGCCATGTAATCATGACGTGTTGGGTACCTCTTAAATAGTTCACCTTTAACATGGGGTTTTGGACTGAGATAGCAGATTTGTAGAGCAGATCTAAAAATGGGTTGTGGTGAAAGAATTACCTCCCTACGTTAAGTAATTTCGCCACAGGACTAGTGGGCCTGGTTTCATGTCCGCTCTTTCGGGCCACGATCGGGACATGAACGCGGGCGCCGGAGGTAGGACACTCTCTGGCACGTAGCATCTGATCACGACGCCTCGTTAATATCCGCTCAGCCGCCCGGGCGGCGCGGCGGCCCCTTGTCAGAGACTGTACTTGGCGTCAGGCGGAGCGGGGCGGAGCCAGAACGCCAGCTGCTATCTACGATTTCTCGTGAAATACAAAGAGAAACTTACTTCTTTCTCCACATATATCCATCAGTTGTCCAAACCAAAGTCATATTCGTATTTTTGAGCTCAAGATGCACCATATGGTTGAATTTCAAGACAACTTTCAAGGTGACCTATTCCCTTTAAATAATGATATCTTCCACACCCCATAGGCCAAGGTCGGAAAGGTCGCCTGGGTTAAATGTGATCGCCTGACATTAGCAGATGCCCCGCGGCCATGGCCCGATATAATTGTCTTAATTTCCCGGACGCGGGAGCCGGTTGAATCGAAGCATGCGTACCAACCGCGCATCAATTTTGGGACACCCTGTAAACATCAGACTAAAACCAGTACAACACCAACCATCAGAACACGAAACGTCAACAGAACCGTTAGCCATGGTGTGTCCGATTGGGAAATAGCCGGTCGGAATAGTTCGTCGGCCTACCAATAGATGGCTCTGACTGTCGTTATCGTTATCTCCGGAACCAATGATCGTAGCGAGACGCGCAAGGCGGCATTCGAAAGCTCTTAATGAGGCGCATCGACAGCATACTCGAAGTTTTCAAATTGAGGTCACATATCAGGTCAAGGTCGGTTCAAAGTTATAAATCGAGGCATTTGAGTTTATGGGCCATACTTTCCATCCAAAGCCCTTGATTGCGAACATGATCACCCAAAGTTCTCCCAAAGGTAAATACACATCCCGCATAAGCATAAGCTAAAGTGAGATTGTTTGCAAAGGTCAAGGTCAAGGTCAGGTCACAAAAGGTCACTATGCGCAGAAGATCTACGAAAGTCATGCGACACATGTTGTATGGGCTATTTTACACGTATAATTCGATATTGATAGTCATTTTACCATCTAACCTCATTTAAGTGAAGTTAGTATCAAGCTCAGGTCAAGCTCAGGTCACATAAGGTCAAAATTTCAAATTGATCAACCTAAATACAAAAAGCCATGTTTCTACACCAGTTTTGTCTCAGAAATGCAGTGCTGGAATTTATTTGTCTGTATCTGGTCACTAAAAGCAAAACAAACGCAATTCAAAAATATGACGTGATGAGTTACTAATACTTGGGAGCCATAAGTCAGTCAAAAATAAATATATTGCTTTAAAATTGGGTTTGGGTATTGTCCATGTGTGTGGTTATCTAACATATATTCTGTGTTTTTTTAATGTTTGAAAATTTTGATTTTGAGGGTATTTTTCCTTTTTTGAGGGGGTCAAAACTCCAAAATATAAAATCCGAGATAGCCATTTTGTAGCCCTTTTCATTTGCTATCTTTTGATGATTGTGTTTGTTCCACCCATTCAAGCCACTTTGTAGCACCAAGGTGTAATAGCGTGGCTAGGCTTTCACATAGATTTGCAAAGTCCGCCCTTGTAGCTCAGTGGGAGAGCGCTGGACTTCTGACCTATCCCGGTAGTGGCAGCCTGGGTTCGAGTCGCTTCGGCGCTCGCTATTTGCTCCTGTCTGGGATGGCCTGCGGCCGGTGGCAGCGGTCGCACTCAAGGTCAGATGACGTCAGTGAGCGGGGCGGACCGTGTCCAGGTATGTCGGGCACGTAAAACTTTCGTCTCTAAATTCTGCCGGCCAACAGGAATTGCGCGGTCGGGTGGTGAGGTCAGGACCAGCACAACAAGCTCTGCCTAGCGTGGTTCCTGACCTCGGAAATCAATCCATCCAAAACATTCGGACTAAATTTATTATTTTAAAAAAAACTGTCAACTTTTCCGGTATTCAACTCCGAAATTAGTTTAAATAAAGGTGTCATACTCAGCATAGCATACAATTTAACACGATTTAATTCAAAATGTCACGAAGTAGTCGTGCACATTCGCTAAGATAAGAACCAGTCAACTTGCCCCACTAGTTTTTTTTTTAATTTCATTCGTGATTCGTGAACTGTAAATGGCGGATCGGGTTTAAGTCTGATGTGATTTATTTTTGAATGATCATATGCACTGAATAATTGTCTTTAACGCCTAATAGCTAGTTAAGAGAAATAATTCACCCTGACGGAATAAATGAAGGTAAAATGCCGCGAGGTCGGAAAAAAATCCATAGAAAAACCTCGCGTTCAATGTGAATTTGTCCGTGCAATCACTCACAAACATGAAAATGGCGGATCGAGTTTTGGTCACAGAGGTACATAAATGTTTCTATAGCGTAGTTAATACATCTTCCTATTGCGTGGCATAGCTAGTTAAGGCGTTTTTAGTTTCAGTTCGTCATCAGAGCGAAAACAATGCAAAAAAGTGCCGATTTCCCTATGGCGGCCGACGCTCGGGAGGCGGCGCGGCACGCCGGCTATTTCCGCTTTTGACACCACTGGCGGATCCAGGGGGGGGGGGGCAATCCGGCCATGCCCCCCCCCCCAAAGCCTGGAAGGGGGGGGGGGCAACATGTCTTTTGCCCCCCCCCCCAAAAAAAAAAATATATATATATATATATATTATATATATATATATATATATATATATATATATATATATATATATATATATATATATATATATATATATATATATAAATAACTGTAATATGAGCCTCAACGCATATAAAAAACAATAAAATTCCGTGTTCTGTGAAATTTTAAGGAAAAAAATGAACACGTTCATAAATAATGATTTCGTTGTCGACGAAGGAATAACTAGACCCACGACTTCATATTGAGTAAATGCCTTCATATGGAAGCATCTTATAATTTGGAAGCGCAGGTCTTGTGTCAAATGTGGCGAAATTGTTATGAATAGTAGCCGCTCCTCTTATGCGTTGCACGGAATGTGGGTTTGTATTTGTGGGTTAAAAATAGCCAGCTACTGTTGCAGCCCGGGTGGTTTGAAGCAGGGTATATTGAAGGGGGTATGCTCAAATTCAGTATATATGATCTCAATAATTAGCCTATTCTGAGGATGTTTTTTGAAATTGTGTCAATCATTTCAATTTTAATTTACTTTGTTCGGATTTATTTTGCTATTTTCATCTTTATTTTCCAAATATCATTGAAAATATAATAGTCCTAGTTCCGAACCCAGAATATAGTATAATAACGTTAGCTGAAAACTAAATATGGTGACATTCTAGTAGGCTACAAACATTGCGCACTTGTTCTTAATTTGATTTGTTTGTTTTGAGTACGTTCGGAAGGGCCATTCTCCCACGCATTTCGCGAAATCTTTTGCGATTGACCGTTCGGAGAGCACGAAATGAGGGATTTCGCGAAATAACGTGGAATCGCCGGAGCATGTCACGGCGGTGTTTTCAAAGATGTCGGCCCACATTGAGGAGATGGGGTAAGTGTAGAATCACCGATATATATGGAAATATGTGATTTTCATAATTGGTAACTGTGTTATAATATGAGGCATGCTTCCAGATGCATATCATGTCTACTTGTGAACCTATCAATAATTAATTGTATATTGAATTGCTTACAGTGATGGTGAGGACAATGGCCAATGGTGATGTTTTTTATTCTTGATTTGTTGTGTCATCTGTGATCAACAGTAATAGTAGGCTTTCTCAAAATAATTGCTGCCAACCAAAGATAATTGTTATGAAATCATTGTTTAAATACCTAAATGACGCACATACGGCGAACCCGGCGAATTTTCTGCGAAATTCCTACCGAACGACCATGATAAATTTCGCGAAATATTTCGCGAAATTTGTCGCCTTTGGAACGCACCCCTAGACTCGTTGTTCCCCGACCAGTTTTCATAAGACAATGTTCGTACTGACTTGCATACTTTATAACTTTTACGTTTACACATTAGAGACCAAGGGCGGATCCAGGGGGGGGGGCGAACGGGGCTATGCCCCCCCAAGCCTGTTTAAGGGGGGGGCCATACTATGTTTTGCCCCCCCCCCATAGAGGTGAAATCTAATGCATGCTATATTTGCGTTTTTAGAACGGTACTCGGCATCCCAAAATTGCAGCAGTCAAAATCAAGCTAGCCACAGTCAAAAACTGAAAAATTTCGCGCCGCTTCGCGGCATAACACAAGTTTCGCAATTGCATATACAAATTTGGAAAATTAACTCCATTAAGTGTCTTGCAGAGGCTCTCCTTGGCGGTAATTGCTGGCCCCAGGGCCAACTCTCTTCATAAAATATTATCTTTAAAGCGGGCTACATGTTTAGCTTGTCTGCCGAGTTCCGAAAAAGGCGACGCGAACGCAAAGACGCGGACTTCGCCAACCGGAAGCTGTTCCAGCGGTGCCCAACTTGTTGGCCCGAAGAGCTAATAGTGGGGACCAGGCCAGGACTATCTCCCCAAGCCATCTCCCCCAGGCTCCTCCAGATCCACAGGGACCATTTATGCGCGGAAATGTCGGTCTGTCTCTTGCTACTTTGAAGCCATTTGCACCGTTACCAGTTGTTTGTTACAGTTCGGTACAGGTATGTATACAGATTACAGTTATTATTATCATATGTACTATTGAGCGCAGACTGCCACCGGCCATCGTGATTTACTATCCGAGGCTAATGTTCATTTCATTTCATTTCAACATTTTGCATCATACCGAGATGTGCAACCAGGAAAAGGGGTTACCTGAGGCTTGGCTCCACTCACGGTCTGGTTCCAATATTAAAAATGCGTTTTCCACGACCTAAAATGAAAATGTTCACGCCGCTTCGCGGCGTCACATCAGTAGCCATCGTCATAACGAAGCCATCGTCATCGTCTTTGTTTCGTCGTAACGCTGAATTGAATGAATAACATTTTTAGCTTCGTATCCTCTACAAGGCTAAGAAGCAAAAAATGCCTATGTTTCTGGGTTTTATCAGGCAAACCCGAGCAAAAAAAAAATCGCGCCGCTTCGCGGCGCTAAATAACAAGTACCTACTATAACATGCAAATCCACATTAAAAATGTTGCAAAGGCTTAAATACACGCATAACAATTGGGGGTACATTTTGTCCTCGTCATTTCAGCCGACCCCCCACTAAAAAATTATCGGCGACGCCTCTGGGCTGACAATTGACATAGTTTTTCTCAGTGTAAGGCAATGTCGGAACAATACAAACTGCAAGCTGACCTTTTTCGATATCCCAAAAGGTCGAAAACCTTAAAAAAATGGGTAAAAAAATCGAAATCGTGTGGTTGCAAAATAAAGTGGCCCAAATCCGGGGAGAAATTCGAAATTGGGGGTAGGTAAGGTCCGCTAAAAAAAAAGTTTGCCCCCCCCCCAAAACGGCCGGCTGGATCCGCCCTTGTTTGACACACCATGCATTATCATAAGCACTAGGGAAACGTGGCCAGGAACCAGTTCCTGAGACTCCCTTTCTCTCAATCTACTTTACATTGTGATCCTTGTATGGGAAACTCTTCCCGTGGCAGGTGTAGTTACATGTGCCCCGGACTGGTTGGACCAGCTCTACGAATCACACAGCATTGTTTGCAAAACAAAGGTCAAAACCCGGGGCGACTAATGGCATGGCGATGATATGGCAGGGCACTACACAGCGGCCGGGGAATGTTGCGGTAATGCTACACAGGGGGCGCGGAATATTGCGGTAATGCTACACAGCGGCCGGGGAATATTGCGGTAATGCTACACAGGGGCCGGGGAATATTGCGGTAATGCTACACAGGGGCCGTGGAATGTTGCGGTAATGCTACACAGGGGCCGGGGAATGTTGCGGTAATGCTACACAGCGGCCGGGGAATGTTGCGGTAATGCTACACAGCGGCCGGGGAATGTTGCGGTAATGCTACACAGGGGCCGGGGAATGTTGCGGTAATGCTACACAGCGGCCGGGGAATATTGCGGTAATGCTACACAGGGGTGGGAATATTGCGGTAATGCTACACAGGGGCCGGGGAATATTGCGGTAATGCTACACAGCGGCCGGGGAATGTTGCGGTAATGCTACACAGGGGTGGGAATATTGCGGTAATGCTACACAGGGGCCGGGGAATATTGCGGTAATGCTACACAGGGGCCGGGGAATATTGTGGTAATGCTACACAGGGGTGGGAATATTGCGGTAATGCTACACAGGGGCCGGGGAATATTGCGGTAATGCTACACAGCGGCCGGGGAATATTGCGGTAATGCTACACAGCGGCCGGGGAATATTGTGGTAATGTGGCCACGACAGCCGTCAAAAGAGCTGTGGCGAACACAATCAGGCCAGCATGTTGGGTTCAACGGACGCACGTATGCAAGCACGACCAACACATGCTCATTACTCATGCACATGTACAGTACACACACGCACACGCGCTCACAGGCACACGTGCTCACAAGCACACGCGATCACAGGCACACACGCTCACAGGCACACGCGCTCACAGGCACACGCGATCACAGGAACACGCGCTCACAGGAACACGCGATCACAGGAACACGCGATCACAGGAATACGCGCTCACAGGCACACGCGCTCACAGGAACACGCGATCACAGGAACACGCGCTCACAGGCACACGCGCTCACAGACACACGTGCTCACAGGCCCACGCGCTCACAGGCAAGGCCAAATGCCGAGTTGAGAGCCGACACAGTCCACAACTCGCAGTACATATCCCCAGTGTTAAATTCAGGCACTGGGTTGAATACTGGCGACAGACGATCTGTAACGGTAGGCATTGGTAATTGGCTACAATCAAGGTGCCAGAGCACCTACACAATTATAGGTTCCAGACTTCACCCAACCCGGAAAGATAGAGGCTTTCGGCCAATGGTAGCTTATGAACAAACTTGAACTTGGTGCGGCCTTGAAATTATTAATTTCTTTATTTAGTGCAATTTTGATAATTTCGATACCCAAGACTGAGCATAGTACGTGCATACAACATACATGTGTGTAACCTTGGCTGACGCATGATCGCCGCAAACAACCTTGTCATGCGGCATGACGGGGGTGTTTGTGGATGTTTTGATGATATGGACATGACTCATGCCTATATCAAAACAACACAGTCATAGCCACAGGGACTCCACAGGGACTCCACAGGGACTCCAGCGCAGATGAAGTCACGGAACCGGCCTGCAGCTGTACTTCAGGGAGCACTCACAGAATCGCTACACACGACCCAGGTGGTCACCATCTGAGGACCAGCGCCACACACACCTCCCATCTGAGGACCAGCGCCACACACACCTCCCATCTGAGGACCAGCGCCACACACACCTCCCATCTGAGGACCAGCGCCACACACACCTCCCATCTGAGGACCAGCGCCACACACACACCTCCCATCTGAGGACCAGTGCCACACACACCTCCCATCTGAGGACCAGCGCCACACACACCTCCCATCTGAGGACCAGCGCCACACACACCTCCCATCTGAGGACCAGCGCCACACACACACCTCCCATCTGAGGACCAGCGCCACACACACCTCCCATCTGAGGACCAGACACGCGGCGGTTGCCCGCGCAGGGCTGATGATGCACCGCAGTGCTGACTGCTGATCCAGCTCATAAATAACCGGCTGGCCGAGCCGATACTGCAGACGAGTGACGTCATAGCCACCGCAAGGCTGTCAGTGACGTCACCAGGCTAACGTGAAACTGCTGACGTTTTTTTCGTTTTTTTTCCTTCTCCTTTTTTCTTCTTTTGCAATTGATGACGTCATATTGATGACGTATGACTTCATCAATTGCCGCAAAGCTGTCCGTGACGTCACGGGCGGCAGCCAACCGCCGTGTGTCGTCACATAGAGTCCTGTGACTGCATGGGACGACACACGGCGGTCGGCCCAGGTGCTGCAGTATGACGTCATTGGTGGACACCAGCAGTTGTGTGACGTCATACCGGCACTAGGACGGCATGTAAACGTCACTGTCGGTGACCTGATGCTGGTTATGACGTCAGAAGCCGTCGAGCTGCGGCAGCCCGGCCGTGGCGGGGCGGGGGGATAAGGGGAGGGGCCTGTTTGGCGGGCCGACGCGCAGAAGCGGCCGCACACTTGTCCGAGGTAGAGCTGCAACATTTCAGGCCCGCCGCCCGGGGGACGTAGCCCAATAACACGATGATGCAACGTCCAGTCTCGGTGTCAGCCGCCTCGCAATGCCTACATTCGAATATAGCTTCGGTCGTGTAGTGAGTGTTCGGAGCAATCGTAGTAGTTTTTGAGCCATACGGCGCAGTTTTTTTTTTAAATAATAATTTAAGGCTTTTTCTGATGACTAACACAAATCATTGCATTGTAACGTTTTCCCGAAAAAACTACATCACGTCATCATTAATTGTGACTCGCAGAAGTTTCCTTTGATGCTAGTGCAATAATGCACTAAGTACTTAAGTAAGTAAGCACGTAAGTAAGAACATTAGGAGCATTCGAGCAATTATATTAATTAAATTGAGGATGGGTCCCTTTATGGCGGGAGAGTTGCACCTCAACTAGAAATCTGCTGCGGGTGGACAGCCTCTGACACCGCGGCGCTGCACGGTACACTCTCTGACAAATAGCGGTCACCGCCTGGCCTGAGCCGGCCAGAAAGCTGTGGAGTTACCCCCGTCCGTTCTTTTTCGTTCGATTTTTTCTTCTCCCGGCTATGACGCAGACGTGGCACAGGACGCGGCTATCACGCGGCACAGGACGCGGCTATGACGCGGCTATGACGCGGCTATGACGCGGCTATGACGCGGACGCGGCACAGGACGCGGCTATGACGCGGACGTGGCACATGACGCGGCTATGACGCGGACGCGGCACATGACGCGGCTATGACGCGGATATGACGCGGCTATGACGCGGCTATGACGCGGCTATGACGCGGCTATGACGCGGCTATGACGCGGCTATGACGCGGCTATGACGCGGCACAGGACGCGGCTATGACGCGGCTATGACGCGGCTATGACGCGGCTATGACGCGGACGTGGCACATGACGCGGCTATGACGCGGACGCGGCACATGACGCGGCTATGACGCGGATATGACGCGGCTATGACGCGGCTATGACGCGGACGTGGCACATGACGCGGCTAGGTGATCATTGATTGATCAGTGCAGTGTGTATCACGTGATCTTGTGTAATGTGTCATCTGACCGCCTGATCAGTGCAGTGTGTATCACGTGATCTTGTGTAATGTGTCATCTGACCGCCTGATCAGTGCAGTGTGTATCACGTGATCTTGTGTAATGTGTCATCTGACCGCCTGATCAGTGCAGTGTGTATCACGTGATCTTGTGTAATGTGTCATCTGACCGCCTGATCAGTGCAGTGTGTATCACGTGATCTTGTGTAATGTGTCATCTGACCGCCTGATCAGTGCAGTGTGTATCACGTGATCTTGTGTAATGTGTCATCTGACCACCTGATCAGTGCAGTGTGTATCACGTGATCTTGTGTAATGTGTCATCCGACCGTCCCTATACCTTGGAACCTCGGCGTTCCAGGCGGCCCATGATCGCAGCAGTTGGGCTGTATTTAAAGGGAATGTTTCACCTTTCTGAAAGTTGTCAAATATACGCTGGTTGAAGTCGAAAATATGAAGTAAGCGCTGCTGAAAACGATGGTGATATTTTTCTCTCTCGAAAACTCACCTAACTTTATACAAATTAAGGTTTTAAATTTGGGATGATGACGTCATTATTGAGCTATAGACCGCCGCTGATTGGCTGACAAAGTGGGATTGGCTGAAAATGTGACTGTCAGCCAATCAGCGGCGGCACTAGCCTAGACCCCATTTTGCAAATGGGAAATTAAATTGCTTAAAAACGGCTAATTTTTGGGAAAATGACCTTAGTATTTTCGACATTTCAATAACGGCCAAATATAATGGCTATCTCAGTTCAAAACCAATACAAAGGTAAAACATTCCCTTTAAGTCCCGGTTACAACAGCAGTGTGTCTGGGAAGCCCGTTAGCTTGGCGTGTGATATTCAGCTCAACATGGACAGGGGGATCCCCTGCTGCCCATGTCCTGCGACCAAACAACGCCGTGTTCTGTTGCAGCGGAGCAGATAATCGCATGGCCTTGAGAGGGATTACGACGAATTTATTTGAATGGTATTTTTGTAGTTATTTGACCAATGTGCAATTTACACTATGAAGTAGGGCCCACCCGGTGGCCGTTGCGATGAAATGCTAATACATAAAATATGAAAATGAGCTTGCAATACCGTGGCAGCACAATAGTCATACACAAATAGAATATGACTGGGCCTTAAAAAATACCCGGTTGGCCATATGCCAGTTTGACCATTCCTCACAAAATCAGGTACATGGTTACATTTTGTAATAAGACGGTATGCAGTGCGTAAGGTAGTGTTTTTTCCTGCATATTCCAAGTAATATCTAGCGCCCACAAAACCCAATCATCATCATCATAAGTAATATATATATTCATAATATATGTTCGACTTCCAACACTCGGCTGTAGCAGTTGTATGTTCTCGTCGTTTCCAGCTGTCGGCGGCTCTGGCTGTGACTAAGCGTGTAGTTCTGTCTGTAGGCTGTCTGTGTAGGCCTGTCTGTCTGTAGGCGTTTAACCGTGTACCGCGCCAGCGCCGGGCAGTGGACGTCACATTAACCCTCGCCCTCAGATGGTCCGTCACATGGTCCGATGGTCCGATGGTCGTCCTCAGATGGTCCGTCACATTAGCCGGGCAGTGGACGTCACATTAACCCTCGCCCTCAGATGGTCCGTCACATGGTCCGATGGTCCGATGGTCGTCCTCAGATGGTCCGTCACATTAGCCGGGCAGTGGACGTCACATTAACCCTCGCCCTCAGATGGTCCGTCACATGGTCCGATGGTCCGATGGTCGTCCTCAGATGGTCCGTCACATTAGCCGGGCAGTGGACGTCACATTAACCCTCGCCCTCAGATGGTCCGTCACATGGTCCGATGGTCCGATGGTCGTCCTCAGATGGTCCGTCACGTGGTCCGATGGTCCGATGGTCGTCCTCAGATGGTCCGTCACATTAGCCGGGCAGTGGACGTCACATTAACCCTCGCCCTCAGATGGTCCGTCACATGGTCCGATGGTCTGATGGTCGTCCTCAGATGTTCCGTCACATGGTCCGATGGTCCGATGGTCGTCCTCAGATGGTCCGTCACATGGTCCGATGGTCCGATGGTCGTCCTCAGATGGTCCGTCACATTAGCCGGGCAGTGGACGTCACATTAACCCTCGCCCTCAGATGGTCCGTCACATGGTCCGATGGTCCGATGGTCGTCCTCAGATGGTCCGTCACGTGGTCCGATGGTCCGATGGTCGTCCTCAGATGGTCCGTCACATTAGCCGGGCAGTGGACGTCACATTAACCCTCGCCCTCAGATGGTCCGTCACATGGTCCGATGGTCCGATGGTCGCCCTCAGATGGTCCGTCACATGGTCCGATGGTCCGATGGTCGCCCTCAGATGGTCCGTCACATGGTCCGATGGTCCGATGGTTGTCCTCAGATGGTCCGTCACATTAGCCGGGCAGTGGACGTCACATTAACCCTCGCCCTCAGATGGTCCGTCACATGGTCCGATGGTCCGATGGTCGTCCTCAGATGGTCCGTCACGTGGTCCGATGGTCCGATGGTCGTCCTCAGATGGTCCGTCACATTAGCCGGGCAGTGGACGTCACATTAACCCTCGCCCTCAGATGGTCCGTCACATGGTCCGATGGTCCGATGGTCGCCCTCAGATGGTCCGTCACATGGTCCGATGGTCCGATGGTCGTCCTCAGATGGTCCGTCACATTAGCCGGGCAGTGGACGTCACATTAACCCTCGCCCTACGGGGGGGGCCTGACAGGTCCCCCCTGAGGGTTTTCTTGAATAACTTTGTATATATGCGGTGCATTTTGCTGATTTTTTTTTGTAGCTGAGTTTAAAACAATTATACGTAGGCTGTAAAAAGTTAATTGAAATTGGTTGAGCAGTTTGGGAGAAAATCATGTTTTGATGACGTCATGTTGGTAAAAAAAATGAGAAATATTTGACAAATCGTAGAAAAAAAGAGTTTTAAAGCAAATTGCAAACACAGTTCACCAAAGAAACAAAATGTAATATTCTTCAAAATGGCAATCTCGGATTTTCACAATTTTGGGTTTTTGACCCCTAAAATAAAATAAAAAACTGTTTTTTTTTTTAAATCCCAAAAAAATCAAAATTTTCAAAGATATTAGAAAAAACCGGAATATATGTGAGAGAACTGATTATGGAGAATACCCATCCAAATTTCAAAGCAATATCTTCATTTTTGACTGAGTGATGGCTCTCTAAGTGTAAGAAACTGATGACGTCATTTTTTAAATAACGTTTTTTGACTTTTTTTGGACAAGATACGAACAAATAATTACCTTTTTTGTATTTCTGAGCCAAAATTGGTATAGGAACATGTCTTTTTATTTACATTCATCAATTTCTAATTTTGAGGTTTTCTGAAGAGCAAAATCGCTGTTCTGGACGTGGTAAATCCGAGGTCATTCACTTGACCTGGAAGGTCACCCGTTGATCTAAAACCTAAAAATATCACACTGTTAGATTCCTCTCATGACAGGCAACATGCTGGTTCTTACCGCATTGCTCTAAGTTGCTTGGTTTGGAAGTTAACAGGGGGGCTGTCAGGCTCCCCCCCCCCCCTGTAGGGCGAAGGTGAAAAAAGTTCCCGTAGGGCGAGGGTTAAACGCCTGTGACTGCAGGTCACCTGCGGCCGGTGCCGGCGGCTCCAATCGGATCAAATGACGTCACTGGGTACCGGGCGAAACTCGCGGGGTGGCTGAGGCACCTGGAACGGTCCCACTCCCTCGTCCCCGGGCGGAACTCGCGGGCTGGCTGAGGCACGTGGCACGGTCACGCTGTTTCGTGCCCGGGCGGCGGGCAGGCAGCCGGGGTATGGGGCGCGGGGAGCACCGGCCAAGTAGGTTAGTGAGCGCGGTGGCAGCGCGGGGGGGGGGGGGGGGTGAGTGCAGGCGCACTGCACTGAGAGCACAGCAACTGAGACACGGCTATTTGGTTACCGACACTGGTGTTAGTCGAGCAAATAGGGCGCCACCTCCATGGGAATTCGAAAGGTGAGCACTACATGGAGAATATTGCATAGGTCCAAAACCTATCAGAATCATAATTGTGTTCAGTTGCCCGAACGTTGCTGTTGTTGCGGCCACATCTCATCTCACCACATCTCTCTCTGATAGACATGTGAACGGCGACACAGCGCGACCTGTGACGAGTTCACTTCATTGGCAGCGACATCACTCTGCTGCCTAGTGTCGCTTCATGGGGGGGGGGGGCAGAGACAGTCACTGGACCGTGCAGTGACAGCTGACACTTCTTTCCTATGAGGAGAGGCAGTCACTGGACCGTGCAGTGACAGCTGACACTTCTTTCCTATGAGGAGAGGCAGTCACTGGACCGTGCAGTGACAGCTGACACTTCTTTCCTATGAGGAGAGGCAGTCACTGGACCGTGCAGTGACAGCTGACACTTCTTTCCTATGAGGAGAGGCAGTCACTGGACCGTGCAGTGACAGCTGACACTTCTTTCCTATGAGGAGAGGCAGTCACTGGACCGTGCAGTGACAGCTGACACTTCTTTCCTATGAGGAGAGGCAGTCACTGGACCGAGCAGTGACAGCTGACACTTCTTCCCTATGAGGAGAGGCAGTCACTGGACCGTGCAGTGACAGCTGACACTTCTTTCCTATGAGGAGAGACAGTCACTGGACCGTGCAGTGATAGCACGCATCTGTTCCACGCGGAAGGACAGTCAGTGGGCTGTCACTGGACTGAGCTGCCACTGGACTGATACCACTGGACTGAGCTGTCACTGGACTGATATCACTGGACTGAACTGTCACTGGACTGATATCACTGGACTGAGCTGTCACTGGACTGATATCACTGGACTGAGCTGTCACTGGACTGAGCTGTCACTGGACTGATATCACTGGACTGAGCTGTCACTGGACTGATATCACTGGACTGAGCTGTCACTGGACTGAGCTGTCACTGGACTGATATCACTGGACTGAGATGTCACTGGACTGATATCACTGTACTGAGCTGTCACTGGACTGATATCACTGGACTGAGATGTCACTGGACTGATATCACTGGACTGAGATGTCACTGGACTGATATCACTGGACTGAGCTGTCACTGGACTGATACCACTGGAATGAGATGTCACTGGACTGATATCACTGGACTGAGCTGTCACTGGACTGATATCACTGGGCTGAGATGTCACTGGACTGATATCACTGGACTGATATGTCACTGGACTGATATCACTGGACTGAGCTGTCACTGGACTGATATCACTGGACTGAGATGTCACTGGACTGATATCACTGTACTGAGCTGTCACTGGACTGATATCACTGGACTGAGCTGTCACTGGACTGATATCACTTTACTGAACTGTCACTGGACTGATATCACTGGACTGAACTGTCACTGGACTGGTATCACTGGACTGAGCTGTCACTGGACTGATATCACTGGACTGAGCTGTCACTGGACTGGTATCACTGGACTGAACTGTCACTGGACTGATATCACTGGACTGAACTGTCACTGGACTGGTATCACTGGACTGAACTGTCACTGGACTGGTATCACTGGAATGAGCTGTCACTGGACTGGTATCACTGGAATGAGCTGTCACTGGACTAGTCACTCAGCCGCTGTCTCTGGTGAAGTGGCACGGCACACCACTGGCGGATCTAGGGTCCGAGAATGGGGGAGGGGGCTAAAATTTCGCTCCGCTTCAGCAGCGGAAAGTTGTTGACCGGTGACCGGGGGGGGGGGGGGGGTAGAGTCGGGTCGTCAGACAGAAATGCCAATGCACTTGTCAGCACTTGTCGCTGCTGGACGGCTCATGCTTATCAGGTTTGGAAAAAGAAGCAGCCAATCTACAGCAACCAATCTGAGGCAACTATTCCACGGTAGCTATTCTTCGGCAGTTTATCTATGCAGCGCATGAGGCATCCCTGAGCAAAGAAACCTGCCAAGCTGTGTATCAAAAGCAAACACTCGTCCTCGCTGGCTGATCGGTCGATAACCGCGCCGCACCCGCACGCCGCCGTTTCCGCCAGAAAAGCAGTCGATGACCGAACCGGTCAGCTGCTGTTTTCCTCGACTGGGAGACGGGGAGACTGGGATGACCTGCGGTCGGCGGCAGCAGAAGTCACGGCGCTTCTCATGGTCAGCCAAGGTCAACGGACGGCAAGACGGCGCCCCAGTTGCCCTCGCCCTCGCCCTCGCCCTCGCCCTCGCCCTCGCCCTCGCCCTCGCTCTCGCTCTCGCTCTCGCTCTCGCTCTCGCTCTCGCTCTCGCTCTCGCTCTCGCTCTCGCTCTCGCTCTCGCTCTCGCTCTCGCTCTCGCTGGTTCGCTGACTTAATGAAGTTATGCAGATAGCCCTGCGTTCACGACCAATGCACGCAACGCAAACCACAACACCACACTTAACGGCACCGCTGTAAGGAACCGACGTCTGAATGTGCTTCCGGGAGCCATAGGTAAGACGTGAAATCGTTAGGGAAACATAAATGTTATTTAACCGCAACGTGTATATTTTCGGACGTTCTTTTGAATTTTACGCCAAAAAAACATATATGAGTGAATTACATGGCAGGCATCTTCACGATGGCGTGATCGCCTTCACGATGGCGTGATCGTCTTCACGATGGCGTGATCGTCTTCACGATGGCGTGATCGTCTTCACGATAGCGTGATCGTCTTCACGATGGCGTGATTGTCTTCACGATGGCGTGATCGTCTTCACGATGGCGTGATCGTCTTCACGATGGCGTGATCGTCTTCACGATAGCGTGATCGTCTTCACGATGGCGTGATCGTCTTCACGATGGCGTGATCGTCTTCACGATAGCGTGATCGTCTTCACGATGGCGTGATCGTCTTCACGATGGCGTGATCGTCTTCACGATGGCGTGATCGTCTTCACGATGGCGTGATCGTCTTCACGATGGCGTGATCGTCTTCACGATGGCGTGATCGTCTTCACGATGGCGTGATCGTCTTCACGATGGCGTGATCGTCTTCACGATGGCGTGATCGTCTTCACGATAGCGTGATCGTCTTCACGATGGCGTGATCGTCTTCACGATGGCGTGATCGTCTTCACGATAGCGTGATCGTCTTCACGATGGCGTGATCGTCTTCACGATGGCGTGATCGTCTTCACGATGGCGTGATCGTCTTCACGATGGCGTGATCGTCTTCACGATGGCGTGATCGTCTTCACGATGGCGTGATCGTCTTCACGATGGCGTGATCGTCTTCACGATGGCGTGATCGTCTTCACGATAGCGTGATCGTCTTCACGATGGCGTGATCGTCTTCACGATGGCGTGATCGTCTTCACGATAGCGTGATCGTCTTCACGATGGCGTGATCGTCTTCACGATGGCGTGATCGTCTTCACGATGGCGTGATCGTCTTCACGATGGCGTGATCGTCTTCACGATGGCGTGATCGTCTTCACGATGGCGTGATCATCTTCACGATAGCGTGATCGTCTTCACGATGGCGTGATCGTCTTCACGATGGCGTGATCGTCTTCACGATAGCGTGATCGTCTTCACGATGGCGTGATCGTCTTCACGATGGCGTGATCGTCTTCACGATAGCGTGATCGTCTTCACGATGGCGTGATCGTCTTCACGATGGCGTGATCGTCTTCACGATGGCGTGATCGTCTTCACGATGGCGTGATCGTCTTCACGATGGCGTGATCGTCTTCACGATGGCGTGATCATCTTCACGATAGCGTGATCGTCTTCACGATGGCGTGATTGTCTTCACGATGGCGTGATCGTCTTCACGATGGCGTGATCGTCTTCACGATGGCGTGATCGTCTTCACGATGGCGTGATCGTCTTCACGATGGCGTGAATTGAGCGCGGAAGTATGTGTTCGCGCCTGCAGCAGACGACTTGGTGTAGGAGTACGGCCGTAAGTATGGATTCCATCTATCTTTCCAAGTCGGTGCGATTCACTCCGAGTGACCAAACCTTTGTATTTCCGCTCACTCCACGTTCCTGTGTTTAACCAATACAGTAGAACCACTACACTACAGTAACCACTACAGTAGAACCACTACAGTACAGTAACCACTACAGTAGAACCACTACAGTACAGTAACCACTACAGTAGAACCACTACAGTACATTAACCACTACAGTAGAACCACTACACTACAGTAACCACTACAGTAGAACCACTACAGTACAGTAACCACTACAGTAGAACCACTACACTACAGTAACCACTACAGTAGAACCACTACACTACAGTAACCACTACAGTAGAACCACTACAGTACAGTAACCACTACAGTAGAACCACTACAGTACAGTAACCACTACAGTAGAACCACTACACTACAGTAACCACTACAGTAGAACCACTACACTACAGTAACCACTACAGTATAACCACTACACTACAGTAACCACTACAGTACAGTAACCACTACAGTACAGTAACCACTACAGTACAGTAACCACTACAGTACAGTAACCACTACAATACAGTAACCACTACAGTAGAACCACTACAGTACAGTAACCACATCAGTAGAACCACTACAGTACAGTAACCACTACAGTAGAACCACTACAGTACAGTAACCACTACACAGTACAGTAACCACTACAGTACAGTAACCACTACAGTACAGTAACCACTACAGTAGAACCACTACAGTACAGTAACCACTACAGTATAGTAACCACTACAGTACAGTAACCACTACAGTACAGTAACCACTACAGTAGAACCACTACAGTACAGTAACCACAACAGTAGAACCACTACAGTACAGCAACCACTACAGTAGAACCACTACAGTACAGTAACCACATCAGTAGAACCACTACAGTACAGTTACCACTACAGTAGAACCACTACAGTACAGTAACCACTACAGTAGAACCACTACAGTACAGTAACCACTACAGTAGAACCACTACAGTAGAACCACTACAGTACAGTAACCACTACAGTACAGTAACCACTACAGTACAGTAACCACTACAGTACAGTAACCACTACAGTAGAACCACTACAGTACAGTAACCACTACAGTAGAACCACTACAGTACAGTAACCACTACAGTAGAACCACTACAGTACAGTAACCACTACAGTAGAACCACTACAGTACAGTAACCACTACAGTAGACAACTAGAAACACTACAGTACAGTAACCACTACAGTACAGTAACCACTACAGCAGAACCACTACAGTACAGTAACCACTACAGTAGAACCACTACAGTACAGTAACCACTACAGCAGAACCACTACAGTACAGTAACCACTACAGTAGATACAGTAACCATATAATAATAAAATAAAGATACAGTACAGTACAGTAACCACTACAAGCGCACAACTTCACAGCATAGAGGCATCCCGCTTATCCCACACCGTCTGCCAAACCACTACAGTAGACTTTGAAGCGCACAGCTTCACAGCATACGAGGCATCCGCTTATCCCACATCGCCTGCCACTTGTTCCGCCGATACGACACAGTGCGGTACCCTGCGCACAAACGTCTGCGTTTTCTCATTCGGCCTCAGCTGCTGCTCCTATCGCTTTTCTCAACGAGCCGTGCCGTGCCGTGCCGAGCCGTGCCGTGCCGTGCCGTGCCGTGCCGTGCCGTGCCGTGCCGAGCCGAGCCGAGCCGAGCCGTGCTGTGCCGTGCCGTGCCGTGCCGTGCCGTGTCGAGCCGTACCTTACAGCAGAGCCGAGCCGTGCCGAGCCGTGCCGTGCCGTGCCGTGCCGTGCCGTGCCGTGCCGTGCCGTGCCGTGCCGTGCCGAGCCGAGCCGAGCCGAGCCGAGCCGAGCCGAGCCGAGCCGAGCCGAGCCGAGCCGAGCCGAGCCGAGCCGAGCCGAGCCGAGCC
>JAXIVJ010004505.1:80000-82226 GCA_036785665.1 Chirona hameri
AGTGACCTTATCATCCCTCAGTGACACTTCATGTAAACCCTCGTCAGTGACCTGCATCATCTGCATCCCTCAGTGACACGTCATGGTAAACCCTCGTCAGTGACCTGCATCATCCCTCAGTGACACTTCATGGTAAACCCTCGTCAGTGACCTGCATCATCCCTCAGTGACACGTCATGGTAACCCTCGTCAGTGACCTGCATCATCTGCATCCCTCAGTGACACGTCATGGTAAACCCTCGTCAGTGACCTGCATCATCCCTCCAGTGACACTTCATGGTAAACCCTCGTCAGTGACCTGCATCATCCCTCAGTGACACTTCATGGTAAACCCTCGTCAGTGACCTGCATCATCTGCATCCCTCAGTGACACTTCATGGTAAACCCTCGACAGTGACCTGCATCATCTGCATCCCTCAGTGACACTTCATGGTAAACCCTCGTCAGTGACCTGCATCATCTGCATCCCTCAGTGACACTTCATGGTAAACCCTCGTCAGTGACCTGCATCATCTGCATCCCTCAGTGACACTTCATGGTAAACCCTCGTCAGTGACCCTGTATCATCCCTCAGTGACACCTTCATGGTAAACCCTCGTCAGTGACCTGCATCATCCCTCAGTGACACTTCATGGTAACCCTCGACAGTGACCTGTATCATCCCTCAGTGACACTTCATGGTAAACCCTCGACAGTGACCTGCATCATCCCTCAGTGACACTTCATGGTAAACCCTCGTCAGTGACCTGTATCATCTGCATCCCTCAGTGACACTTCATGGTAAACCCTCGTCAGTGACCTGCATCATCCCTCAGTGACACTTCATGTAAACCCTCGTCAGTGACCTGCATCATCCCTCAGTGACACTTCATGGTAAACCCCCCCTTATCATCCTCTTCCGTCTTACCCTCAGTGACCTGTATCATCCCTCAGTGACACTTCATGGTAAACCCTCGTCAGTGACCTGTATCATTCTGCATCCCTCAGTGACACTTCATGGTAAACCCTCGTCAGTGACCTGCTATCATCCCTCAGTGACACTTCATGGTAAACCCTCGTCAGTGACCTGCATCATCTGCATCCCTCAGTGACACTTCATGGTAAACCCTCGTCAGGACCTGCATCATCTGCATCTCCTCAGTGACACTTCATGGTAAACCCTCGTCAGTGACCTGCTATCATCTGCATCCCTCAGTGACACTTCATGGTTAAACCCTCGTCAGTGACCTGCATCATCTGCATCCCTCAGTGACACTTCATGGTAAACCCTCGTCAGTGACCTGCATCATCTGCATCCCTCAGTGACACTTCATGGAAACCTCGTCAGTGACTGTATCATCCCTCAGTGACACTTCCATGGTAAACCCTCGTCAGTGACCTGCATCATCTGCTCCCTCAGTGACACTTCATGGTAAACCCTCGTCAGTGACCTGCATCATCTGCATCCCTCAGTGACACTTCATGGTAAACCCTCGTCAGTGACCTGTATCATCCCTCAGTGACACTTCATGGTAAACCCTCGTCAGTGACCTGCATCATCCTCAGTGACACTTCATGGTAAACCCTCGTCAGTGACCTGCTATCATCCCTCAGTTGACACTTCATGGTAAACCCTCGTCAGTGACCTGTATCATCTGCATCCCTCAGTGACACTTCATGGTAAACCCTCGTCAGTGACCTGTATCATCCCTCAGTGACACTTCATGGTAAAACCCTCGTCAGTGACCTGAATCATCTGCATCATCCTCAGTGACACTTCATGGTAAACCCTCGTCAGTGACCTGCATCATCCCTCAGTGACACTTCATGGTAAACCCTCGTCAGTGACCTGTATCATCCCTCAGTGACACTTCATGGTAAACCCTCGTCAGTGACCTGTATCATCTGCATCCCTCAGTGACACTTCATGGTAAACCCTCGTCAGTGACCTGTATCATCCCCTCAGTGACACTTCATGGTAAACCCTCGTCAGTGACCTGCATCATCTGCATCCCTCAGTGACACTTCATGGAAAACCCTCGTCAGTGACCTGCATCATCTGCATCATCCCTCAGTGACAACTTCATGGTAAACCCTCGTCAGTGACCTGTATCATCTGCATCCCTCAGTGACACTTCATGGTAAACCCTCGTCAGTGACCTGTATCATCCCCTCAGTGACACTTCATGGTAAACCCTCGTCAGTGACCTGTATCATCTGCATCCCTCAGTGACACTTCATGGTAAA
>JAXIVJ010004506.1:0-80000 GCA_036785665.1 Chirona hameri
AAAAAGACTCAAAATTTCAAAACAAAATAATAACTTTTAAATTTAAAGTCAAGATTATCAAATATCAGAAAGAGGTCATGCAATTAACTCGAGCATTAAATTCGTCTTGATGAGAACAACAAAATAACGTTTTCCGTTCCATTCTAGTTTAATCAGTCAAAAGTAATTAGCGAATAACATATTTTATATATAAAATAGCATGTAAAAGGACAAAATTTGAGATATTTGGAGGCAAATATCCCTCAATTTTATTTGTTTACTTAATTGACACGTCCTTACACGTAAGAATAGCGTAGCGAACAAATAGAAACACGTTTAAGAAAAGGTATCCAAAAAATGTGTACAATTTCGAAAACGTACCTACTATATTTGGAAATTTTCGAAAATGAAAAATCACATCACCTGTTATAGTTATAAAACAGATAATTGTCATTCTAATGACATATAATAAATAAATATTGCTTCATAAATTCTCCACCATATGGGCTGATACAGATTGACCTGCACCGTGACCTTATTAAAATTCCCGAGGCAATCTCTTCGGAACCACTGCTTGCATTGCATTACAACTTGCACAGCTCACTTTAGCGCCCCAGGTTACCCCATGTACCAATTATGGTCAAAATCGGTGACATGACGGTGTAATTTTGCACTTTGTTTTTGTCGATTTGTTGTGGAATGCCCCAGCTACAAAAGAAGAACATTGAGATTTTTTTAACTGAACCTAATTACCCTACTTAACCCGCGCCGTGCCGGTGTCGGTGCCAACTTCGCCGTGCCGGAGGTTTTTATACACCCCCCCCCCCCCCGCGCCTCCACTAGAAAACTAAAAGGGCTAGAAAGACTCAGAAAATTGCGTTCGAAAGCTATCGAGAACACATTCGAACGTACTTCAGATATTTTTTCCTTAAGTCAATATTGAGGTCACCAGAGGTCATCAAAGGTAAAAATTCTCCAGTTTTAGGACTCTGCTCCAGAAACCCCCAGATATCACAGGAACTATGATAGCTAGGAACAAACAGAAAACAGCAATGGAAAGCTATTGAAACATGCAATCGACAAAGAGTGCTCAGATTTAGCTCAGGTCAATAGTTCAGGCTTCAGAGGTCATCAAATGTCAAAAAGGCTATTTTTACTAAAACAGTTTTTCACGAATAGCGTTTTACCTAATAACGACAGGACAATAATGTTGATGCCATCGTGTTTGTCTCGTCAAGGCACTTCGGCTAGTGTTGATCAGGTTAGGTCAACTTAAAATTTGACCTCAGGTCAATGCCAAGTGGTGACCCAAATAGATCATGTTGCATATAGGAAGACGGACCTCGACGAGACAAACACATTGGTGTCAGTTTCACTTCTCTATCGTCATTATGTCGAGAGTTACTGACACAACTGTTTGTGACCTCGGATGACCTCGGTTGACCCTGTAGGGGTCAGTGAACAAAAATGGCACCTAGGTCATCAAGAATGTCCTATAATAACATGATACCGAAGGAATTACACTGATATCTTGCGTATCCTTGGAGCATTTTAATATTTCCCCATTAGCATATAATGGGAGGTCACGAAATTGACCCGACCCTAAGTCGCTAATATAAAAAAAAATCCAAGATATATGAATTGTAGATACATATGACCTTATGAAATCATGTAAGTATAAAACCTATCATTTAAAAACTGTGACTGTGGTACTACCACAAGTTTTTAGGAGGTGGGGTCACGTGACCTGGTCTGTTGACCTGACTGAGACGACCCGAGGTATTTTTGCTACATAATGTGCGCAATTGATGCCCGAACAGCTGTGCCAAAAACGGCGGCGCAGCGCGCCGCCGTTTTTTTTATCGCTATCCTCGAAAAACCTGAGAGGGGGTCTAAACACCCCCTCCCTCGGCACGGTGGCGGGTTAATACTAGGAAACGCATTCCACACAACATAGCAAGGAGCAACCTATGCAAGGAAATTCACTCACGCGCTCCTCTGCCACCCAGAAGGCAGCAGGAGACCAAGGGCTGCGTGTAAAATTATAGCTTACGTTGGTTGTGAATCACTCCAAAATAGCGTCAGACGCGTCACTTTCCCTATCCCTACTGCTACCAAAATGCTACAAAATAGAGGAAACACGAACGAGGCAAAAACAAGTATTTCTTTCGCTAGCAGTTATTTTTTTCGCAGGCAGTAAGTAGGTAGGTACCCATTTTTTCATCGCCAGTTTCAGCGGATTTGGGAGGGCTAATTTCTATTGCCGCCCCTGTCGAGCTTGGGATGGGGGGGGGGGGCTTTAGCTCCTGTCGCTCCCCCCCCCCCGGGGATCCGCCAGTGCGCATAACAAATAATGGACGAGAAGCTTCTTCAATTTGTTAAGACATGTCACGTGACTGTAGTCTCAACGTGGGCACCACAAAGCATGCAGTCCTGCCACCTACCGGCCAATGCTTTACTAACGTTTGTCCAGATGGTAGGGCGATCACCGCTTTTAAATGCCTTCCAAGTTCAACTCAGGGGTCTCTTGAGCGTCAAGCGATAGTTTCCTTGACGCATATCAACAGTTGTTTGATTGGCATGCAGTTAACATTGGACCAAATTTAATTTCGTAACGCGCACAAAATATGGATGTGTACACTCAGGGGCGTAGCTAGCATTTTTCGAGACAGGTGCATCCGGTCGGGGGCCCGTCACAGGAGGGGGGGGGGGGGGGGGGGGGGGGGGGGGGTGGGGGAGCCAGTCTCCATAAATATCCGAAACGGCATTTGGGCCCATTCCAGGCCTGAGAGGGCCATAAACGTACCCATGATCGCCAGGTAGTACCCGCGGCCAGTTTTGAGTTTTATGGGCCCCCGGAGCGTCAGGGGCCCTTTCCAAGACTGAAGGTCAGGGACCCGAGAACGATTTTAAAGTTGGGAGGGGGGGGGGGGGGGCGAAACAATTTTTTTTAGGGGGCAATCTTCTCACTTCTAATCTTGGTGCACCCTTTCATTCTCAAATTTTCCTCACTGGAAAACCGAAAACACGGTTCGAAAGCTCATCAAAAATCACTTTGAAACTATTTCTACATCTTTTGGTTCAGGTCATTATTGAGGTCACCAGAGGTCTGCAGCAGTGGGCTCGGAAGCTCAGATTTTCCAGTTTTAGGACATCGCCCCAGAAACCCCAAATATCTCGATACCATGACAGATAGCAACAAACGAGAAACAAAAACAGTCGAAAGCTCTTGAAATATTCAAAACATAAAGTGACATCAAATTTTATATCAGGTTAATAGTTTAGGCACCAGAGGGTCATCACAAGCCAAAATGGCTATTTTTTGGAAAACGTTCGCATATAACTATTTACCTAAAACAGATACGGTAATTATTTGACGTCATCATGTTCGTCTTGTCAAAGCACTTCGAATCACATTCATTTGGGCCAGTTTAGGTCAACTTAGAAATTTGACCTCAGGTCAAGGTCAAGTGGCGACCCAAGTAGGTAATGTTGCATATTGGGAGACGTGTCTCGACGAGACAAACACATTGATGCCAGGTTTCACGTCTTTATCTTCATTATATCGAGAGTTATTGACACAAAAAGTGTTGGTGACCCAGCTGACCTTGGCTGACCCTGTATGGGTCACTGAACCATAATTGAATCTGGATCATCAAAAATAACCTATCATAACATGATTCCAGAAGGAATTGGACCGATATCATGAGTATTCTCGGAATAGGAAACATTTTAATATTTCCCCATTGAACATATAATGGGAGGTCACGAAATTGACCCGACCGGCGACCTTAGGTTACCAATATTCAAAATATTAGATATGTTCGAATTGTAGGTACCTATGACCTTATGAAATCCTGTAAGTTTGAAACCGATCGGCGAAAAACTGTGGCTGTGGTACGACCGCAAACTTATTTGGAGGTGTGTTCACGTGACCTGACCTGAGATGACCCGTGGTCAAGAATTGCACACAATGTGGGTAATTGATGCCCGAACAGGTGTGCCAAAAACCGCGGCTGAAACCGCGGCGCTGTGCGCCGTTTTGAAACGGCGGCGCTGTGCGCCGTGTGCCTTTTTTGAAACGGCAAAAACGGCGCGCCGCCGTTTTTTCGCTATCCTCGAAAAACTTTAGGGGGCGTCTAAACGCCCCGCCCCCGGCACGGCGCGGGTTAACATAAAAAGCAAACATGAAGAAGTGGGGGTCATGCCACCCTCCGTTTCCTACTATGAACCGTATGCCTTTGTAAACCCGCCTGTCGTCTGATAAAATACTCGTACCTGACGCCTGCCATTTTTGTCTTGAAGAAGCCCACCAG
This sequence comes from Chirona hameri, assembly GCA_036785665.1. Lineage (NCBI taxonomy): Eukaryota > Metazoa > Arthropoda > Thecostraca > Balanomorpha > Balanidae > Chirona > Chirona hameri. The sequence goes on from JAXIVJ010004506.1 coordinate 4,296, forward strand.
TGGGGGCTGCACCGACCGCTTCATCACCGTATCACGGTAACCTACGACATTTACGATAACTCTTGCTTGCAATTGCCGCCCCGTCGGCAGACAGAGAGGACAGCAGAGGGCCGCACGCCAGTTTGACCACACCCGTAACGTTGACGTGGGATAAACTTATAAACAAAATACCGCAGATGTTTCTCGCCGTCAGTGCGTCATTTTAACGACGACGCGCTAAGCATACAACTGCTACCAAATGTACTGCTACCAAAGTTTTCCATTATATTTCATAGAACATAATGAAAAAGGAAAAGGAAGTAAAAGAAAGGAATACGATACTACTATAAAGGCAAAGCTATATAGTAATGATACTTATGACATGCTATAAAAGAAAAGGAAAAAAATGAAAGTGACATAAAGAAGGCTTCAATATTTTATATAACTTTTTGTGAAGACAATTGAAAGAGCTCATTTTTAGGGAAATTTCTGCTCGCCAAAGTTGGGGGGCGTCGCCCCCCCCCCGGTCCAGATGTTGGGGGGGGGGCAAGCGCCTCCGCTGCCCCCCCCCCCCTGTTCCCGGGCCATGCTGAGGGCCCTTTTACCCCTACCCCAGCGAAACCAATGTTGTTGTGCTGGGGGTTGGGTAAATAATTAAAATGCGTTGTGAGCGCGGGGCTAAATAATGAAAATAAAAAGTGAATCTCAGATCCGACATGTTTTTAAGTCGTGATTTGAAGGAAGGGAAAGTATCGTGCAGGTTGAAACGGTTCTTATCTAGCTTAAAAGAGACCTCTATATACGGGTGGAGTTTCCTATTCAAATGGTAGGGCAACTGCCCCACCAATTTTTTTTTGCCGCACCAACTCATGTCAGATTTGAAGGTCATCCGGCATTAAAATGGTCATTTTAAACTCAACGAAGCAAAACAACCAATTACATTTTGTCCCAACTTTCTTGCAAAAGCTCCGCCCATGCCTCTATGGGTCTGTTGGGCCAACCGAGGCCTTGGAAGATCGGTCTTGAAGGGCCTAGCAGGGATCCCCACAGACCGGCCAAGGGCGATCTAAGGCCGACCGAGGACGCCACAGTTTGCACGAGGGTCCCTCACGCTGACCGAACGTTTTTCCCAGGCCGGTTCAGGGGCCCTTAGGCCGACTGAAGGCCTTTCAGACCCTAGCAGGGATCCCCACAGACCGACCGAGAGCACCCTCAGGCCGACCGAGGTCTACTCAGGCCCACCAAAGGCTACCTCAGGTCGATTGAAGTCCCCTAGGGGAGGTTGAGTGCACCACCCTCAGGCCGATCGAAGGCCCCTTGAGCCGACCGAAGGGCCCCTCAGCCGGTCAAGGGCCCCTCAAGACGAGCGAGGTCTCCCTTAGGACGACCGAGGGGCATTTGGACTGTCCAAGGTTCATCTCAGGCCGACCAAGGTCCATCTCAGGCCGAATGTGGGCCCTTCAGGCAGACCGAGGGCACCCTCATGCCGACTGAGGGCCCTCTCAAGCCGGACGAGGTCCATCTCAGGCCGACCAAGCGCCTCCTTAGGCCATCCGAAGGCCATCCTAGGACGACCAATGGCCTCTCAGGCCAACTGAGGAGTGACGGTCCCTCAGACCGACAGAAGGCCCCTCAGGGCTCAGGCAGTCCGAGGGCAACCTCATGTAAACCAAGGGCACCCTCAAACCAGACGAGGGTCATATCAGGCCAACCGAGGGTCTCTCAGGCCATCCAAATGCTATCCGAGGACGACTAAGGGTCCTTCAGACCGACTGAGTGCCCCTCAGGCTGACTGGGCCCTTCAGGCCGACTGAGGGCTCCTTGGGCCGACTCAGGCCTCCCTCAGGTCGACTCAGGCCTTCTCAGGCCGAAGGCCCCCTCCCTCAGGTCGACTGAGGGCCCCTTCAGGGCGACTGAGGACCCCCTCAGGCCGACTGAGGGCCCCTCAGGCCGACTGAGGGCCCTCAGGCCGATTAAGGGGCCCCTTCAGGGCGCCTGAGGTCCCCCTCAGGCTGACTGAGGGCCCTTCAGGCCGACTGAGCTCCCCCCCCCCCCCCACCACGGGCCGACCGATCGTCCCTCAGATCGACCGAGGGTACGTCTGACCAGCTAAGGGCCCTAAGACCGCTTAGGCCCCCTTAGAAAAAATAAAATGGACCCCTCAGCTCAAGGGGGTACCCGCGAGTGTTTAGGGTACCCCTTGTATACGCCCTTGGAGAGAGCCCATGCTAGATCTGAGAGGGCCCATTCCAGGCCTGAGAGGGCCCATGCCAGACCTGAGAGGGCCCATTCCAGGTCTGAGAGAGCCTTCGAAAGGGTTCTTCCTCCTCATCATAGGGCTATATCATATCATATATATATATCATATATCGTATATCATATCATAGGGCATAGGGGGCACGGCAAAATCTCCCGGGTGCAGGAGCACCATTTGCATCCCTCTGGCTACGCCTGTGTACACTGTACAATTGAGCGTTACGTACTCATTAGCGCGGGCGAACACGGATTCTGTGCAGGATTCGGTCCTACTAGGCCGCCTTAGGAGCCTCTAGGTCAGACTCAGCGACAGTTTCGCTCGGTTCACGACCGACATGGTGCCCGAACTCGCTCCATGCATGGTGTTGATGGAATTACTTCCAAGGTCGCCGTCTTTCCCGCGGCGCTTCACTATCGTCGGTATCACGTTCACCACCCTGACCATCATCATCTTCACTATCGTCGGTATCACGTTCACCACCCTGACCATCATCATCTTCACTATCGTCGGTATCACGTTCACCACCCTGACCATCATCATCTTCACTATCGTCGGTATCACGTTCACCACCCTGACCATCATCATCTTCACTATCGTCGGTATCACGTTCACCACCCTGACCATCATCATCTTCACTATCGTCGGTATCACGTTCACCACCCTGACCATCATCATCTTCACTATCGTCGGTATCACGTTCACCACCCTGACCATCATCATCTTCACTATCGTCGGTATCACGTTCACCACCCTGACCATCATCATCTTCACTATCGTCGGTATCACGTTCACCACCCTGACCATCATCATCTTCACTATCGTCGGTATCACGTTCACCACCCTGACCATCATCATCTTCACTATCGTCGGTATCACGTTCACCACCCTGACCATCATCATCTTCACTATCGTCGGTATCACGTTCACCACCCTGACCATCATCATCTTCACTATCGTCGGTATCACGTTCACCACCCTGACCATCATCATCTTCACTATCGTCGGTATCACGTTCACCACCCTGACCATCATCATCTTCACTATCGTCGGTATCACGTTCACCACCCTGACCATCATCATCTTCACTATCGTCGGTATCACGTTCACCACCCTGACCATCATCATCTTCACTATCGTCGGTATCACGTTCACCACCCTGACCATCATCATCTTCACTATCGTCGGTATCACGTTCACCACCCTGACCATCATCATCTTCACTATCGTCGGTATCACGTTCACCACCCTGACCATCATCATCTTCACTATCGTCGGTATCACGTTCACCACCCTGACCATCATCATCTTCACTATCGTCGGTATCACGTTCACCACCCTGACCATCATCATCTTCACTATCGTCGGTATCACGTTCACCACCCTGACCATCATCATCTTCACTATCGTCGGTATCACGTTCACCACCCTGACCATCATCATCTTCACTATCGTCGGTATCACGTTCACCACCCTGACCATCATCATCTTCACTATCGTCGGTATCACGTTCACCACCCTGACCATCATCATCTTCACTATCGTCGGTATCACGTTCACCACCCTGACCATCATCATCTTCACTATCGTCGGTATCACGTTCACCACCCTGACCATCATCATCGTGTTTCCCTAACTCAAGATGGCCTGCAAAGTTGAACGTTAGGAGTCGGCTGAAATGGCAAGACAGCAGGGTGGTGCCCGCTATAAAGCAGCCTATGTGTCAGGGTGGTACCCGCTACAAAGCAGCCTCTGTGTTAGGGTGGTACCCGCTACAAAGCAGCATATGTGTTAGGGTGGTACCCGCTACAAAGCAGCCTCTATGTTAGGGTGGTACCCGCTATAAAGCAGCCTATGTGTCAGGGTGGTACCCGCTATAAAGCAGCCTATGTGTCAGGGTGGTACCCGCTACAAAGCAGCCTATGTGTCAGGGTGGTACCCGCTACAAAGCAGCCTATGTGTCAGGGTGGTACCCGCTACAAAGCAGCCTATGTGGCAGGGTGGTACCCGCTACAAAGCAGCCTCTGTGTCTGGGTGGTACCCGCTATAAAGCAGCCTATGTGTCAGGGTGGTACCCGCTATATAAGCAGCCTATGTGTCAGGGTGGTACCCGCTATAAAGCAGCCTCTGTGTCAGGGTGGTACCCGCTATAAAGCAGCCTCTGTGTCAGGGTGGTACTCGCTATAAAGCAGCCTCTGTGTCTGGGTGGTACCTGCTACAAAGCAGCCTATGTGCCAGGGTGGTACCCGCTATAAAACAGCCTCTGTGTCAGGGTAGTAACCGCCATAAAGCAGCCTATGTGGCAGGGTGGTACCCGCTATAAAGCAGCCTATGTGCCAGGGTGGTACCCGCTACAAAGCAGCCTCTATGTCAGGGTGGTACCCGCTATAAAGCAGCCTCTGTGTCAGGGTGGTACCCGCTACAAAGCAGCCTATGTGTCAGGGTGGTACCCGCCACAAAGCAGCCTATGTGTCAGGGTGGTACGCTGTAAAAAAATACCTACAAGCCCCTCGTCAAATAACGCCCAGCGCAAACATGAGCATGGTATGGTAGGCTTATTTCTGGCTGATTTCGGGGAAACGAGCTTGTTCTACAAGCCCACGCCTTGTTATCATGAGCATCGTCGTGTTCTGTCCTCATACAGTTACCAGGCACCTTCGGGTACCATCTCCTACATCAATTGTACGTCTTATGTGTAAACATGAAGCAATTTCGTCAAAAAAAATCGAGATATGGCGAATTTAGTGACGTCACTACACACGCATTTGACGAAAAAAATCAGCCAAGCTTTAACAGACCGTGTACAAATGCCATATTATGAGCAAAATGCGATACAAAAACGTCAAAAGATAGTGGATGGCAAGAGCTAAAAAATGGCTTCCTCGGAATTATGAACATTTAGTTTTTTTTTACCCAGAAATGGAAACCAAAAATAAATACAAAATGCCCTCAAAATCAACATTTTCTAACATTAAACAAAAACTGAATATATGTTGGAGAACTATGTGTAAAATACCCAAACCAAATTTAACCCTATTTGTAACAGGCTCCTGGCTACCCCTATTTGTAACAGGGGGGGGGGGGCGGATTCCGCCCCCCCGGAGATCTCGAGATCTACCCGTCCGATTTTCAAAAATGAAACGGTGCTTGGTTCCCCTCAACACGATCTACATTTATAAATAATAAAAAAATCTAAATTTTGGATAGGGGGGCAACAGGGGGGCAAAAACGACAAATTTTAGTGGTATTTTTGATTCAACATAGCTTTCATGTTTATCAACCGATTTTAACACAACTAATAGGAATCGATAGAGATTGAATCGGAAATTGATATATGACGGTTACGTTTGAAAATTCAAAAATCATAGGCGTGTGCAGGTCACTCAATATGGGGGTGAAGTAAATGCGTAATAAAACCATTTTTTGATGTTGTTTTTTGATAAATGAAATGGTATGTGATTGAGACATTAGAAAAAACAGTTATAAATCATATTTTTTGCCATAGGCGGTACCAAATTAGTGAAAAAGGGGGGTAAAATTGGGAAAAATATTAACCGCAGACAAGTTGCTACCCAGCACTATAAATATGTTACTGATCATAGATAGTTCCTTTTTGCATGTTGTACTTCATCATAGGCGTATCCAGGATCCAAACTAGGGCGGCGCAAGACCTTTTGATAAGTATATTATCCGCTATTATGATACTAACTAGTCAACAGTGACTATTTCACTTACAACTTCAATTAACATTGCTTACCCCCCTTTTTACCCTACCTGGACTCGCCTTTTATCTTATAATCGTTCGTAGAGTAGCCTGTGGTGCGTGTTTCATCCGAAAACTGCAGTATGTTATGTCATTGTACGCCCATGCCTCTTAGTTTCCTTGGAATAATATGACCCCCTTTCTTCCATTCCTGAGCGCGCCTCTGCAAAAAATGACTTTATTCCCTTTTCTGGTCTCATATGTGCATATATTATTATAAGCTAAACGTATATTGCGCCGTTATCGCTGGCATATCGTCATCACCATGCCAGTCACCCCCCCCCCCCTCTTCATGTTCCTGAACACGCCCCTGAAACTCTATATGCAATAAATTATGCAAATAATGGAAGAAGAAGCTATCTTTTACATCTTGAGAGCTATAAATGCCCCTTACATTGCTATATTAGCTTCCCGCCAAGCATTGAATACTTCCTGGAAACCCCCCTTTTTCAAGCCCCTGAAACCGCCTCTGCCATGCAATTTTGAATGATATTTTATTAACATCATCTAATTTGCACTTTTTGCAATCACGGTAATTCGATGTAACTCCTTCATACTTGATGCAGTTAGGAAGAAACCGTGAAGATCGCATTTCCGTATTTTCGCCAAATGTCGCCTCCGAACCCACCAAAACTGTGCCCTGGAACCGCCTCTGTTCAAGTTAAGAACTCAAAATTTTGACTCCAAATCCGGAGTTCAATTCTATGAAAAGTCCCAAAATTTAATGGGCCTGCTCCCAGCCGTTCTGGAGATATCTGCGAAAAACATGAGGGGGGGGGGGGGGCGGAATCCGCCCCCCCCCCCCCCCCCCCTGTTACAAATAGGGTTAAAAGCAATATCTTTATTTTTGACTGACGTATGGCTCCGGGTTCCCTAAGTATGAGTAACTCATGACGTCATATTTTTTAATTGCGTTTGTTATGGATTTAGTCACCAGATACAGACAAATAAATTCCAGCACTGTATTTCTGAGACAAAATTGGTCTAGAAACATGCGTTTTTATTTAGATTTATCAATATGTTTTGACCTTATGTGACCTGACCTTGACTAGAGCTCGACATTAACCTTACTTAAATGAGGTCAGATGGTAAAATGACTATCACTATCGAATTATGCATGTAACATAACTCATAAAGCATATGTTGCATGTCTCGTATATATTTTGCGCATAGTGACCTTTTGTGACTTGTCCTTGACTTTGATCTTTGCCAACAATCTCACTTTAGCTCATGCGGGATGTGTACGATACCTTTGAGAGCGCTCTGAGTGATCATGTTCTCAATCGAAGGCTTTGGATGGAAAGTATGGTCCATGCATTCAAATACCTCGATTATGACCTTTGACCTGACAGTGACCTAACATGTGACCTCAATTTGCAACTTTAGAGTATGCTTTGTATTTGTCTCATTGAGAGCTTTCGAATGCCGCCTTGCGTGTCTCGTTGCGATCATTGGTTCGAAGGAAAACCAAGAGGGGGGGAAATCCCCCCCCCCCCCTTCCCCCAGCCACTGGAAGGAGTCTGGAAACACCAGCCAATGCCGGGTTAACCGTTTTTTTTGCCTAACATCTCACGCCATACCATAGGCTTATTAACCAGTTCCGACAGAGACTTGTATTTTGTATTACATTGTATTGTTGGCACATTGTATTTTGTATTACTACAACGTACTCCTTTCTGTACTTGCACCTTTTACATAACTAAGTCCAATTACAATGTCCAAGGTCATTTGTTTTTCCGTAATACTGCGTCAAATGTAATGCTTTGATTGAATAGGAACTACGGCTTCAATATTCAACAGTGGATCCAGCGAGCCAGTCGAGCCAGAACCCCAAAAAGACTGGAATGGTCCGAAAATTGACCTTTCCTAATTAAACACCAATTATTTTCAAAAATTTACGTTTGTACTTCAAAAATTACACGAAATAAAATGTCAAGTATTGCTCAACTTACCCCATTATTGTTGTAATTTGATCCAACTCGTGCGGCAGGTTGAGCACATTGGGCATGCAGAGCATGAAAATACCGAAGGTTGATTACTCCAATGTCTTAGGTGTATGGAAATGTTCAATGTTCAATGTTCACCAGATCCATACATTGGCATCGCCTTGATTTTTAGGTTGTTGCGCGTGTTAGTCTGTGTGGCAAACGTTAACACGCGCAACAACAGGGGGCGAATATCCTCCCCCTCTTAGGTTTTTCGGAAATAGTGGAAAACGACGGCGTTTCGCACCGCCATTTTTGGCAGAACTGTTTGCTTATCCGTTGCCCAAATCCTGTAATTTTTTACCTCGGGTCTCCTCAGGTCAAGTCTAGTGATCCCATCTAAAAATATAAGGTCGTGCCGTAGCCAGATTGTTTAACCGATCAGTTGGAATCTTACAGGATTTAATCAGGTCACAAATACCAACAATTCTGCTATTTCCGATAATTTTTATATCGATGACCTAAGGCAAGGTAGATTTTGTGACCTCTCAATTTTAGGTCATTGGGGCAACATGAAAATGCATATAAATCTCCAGGAAATGGCTACATTTTCCCAATGTTCACCAGACTCACGAATCTTTTGCAAAATACAAAGATCCATGTGACATTTTTGGCCTGCGATCTCCACGAGGTAAAATCTATTGACCCAGAGGTCATGCGTCGTGTTTCTTCCATAACTTTTTACCGAACCAGTAAGGCGCCGTAGTTGGCGATGAACGAGCGAATGCGAAGTAAATGTACCTATGGTGAATTTCAATTCGATCGGGCAAGTAGTTTCTGGGGTACGGGGACAAAAAAGGGGTGCGCACGTGCGTACGTGCAGAGGCACCCCACCCCTGACTTGTTGGAAAGTGGCGGCTGAGAGATCCATAACCACACACCAAATTTCCACACAATCGGCCAACCCGTTGCGGAGCTTTTGCGACAAAACACCTTTCTACACCCCTCACGCGGCACGTGCCACGCGCAGTGGTAGTTACTCACGTGAGTCGGCTCTGGTCTCAAACAGGGTAGGGGGGATGGGACTACTCAGCAAAGAAGCCCGCTTGTCAATCGGACGTGCTGTTGCAGAGATATTTGCTTCTCAAAAGCGTCGCCACGGGCCGGGCCGGGCCGGCCGCTCATATTCAGATTCTTCCCTTATATACTCCACGGAAGGAACATTATTGAAATATCTCCCCTATCCCAACCATGGGCGTCGCCACCTGAGGGGCCAGGGGGCCGGCCCCCCAAGATCCCTCCGGACCCCAAGATTAGCAGGACTTTAATATTAACATTATGGGAGTGTGGGAGGGGGAGGGGGGGGGGGGGGGCAACCACCTGGTTGCCCCTCCCCCTCCCCCACACACCCCACCCCACACTCACGCGAAATTTTGTGGCAACGTTCCTTGTCCAACAATCCCCGATCTCCCCTACTCTGCCGTTAATCAGCAATTGTTTAAATGGTACCTATTGAAATTAATGTTATTTCGGAAATAATTTAAAGATACTAATTTTGGCTGGGAAATACTAAAACTTAGAAATATCATAGAATTTATCATTGGAATTTTATAAATTTATCACCAAGTAAGTATATTGTATTTTAATTTAATACTATCAAGCGAAAAATGGCATAAAATTACTGAAATCAGGGTGGACAAAATGTCTTGACTGGGGGGGGGGGGGCATTTGCCCCTCCCCGTTAACATGTTAAAATAGGCCCTGCAAGCTTAACCATTAAATTTGAGGCATACATTATCAGTGTAGGAAGAGCTGTTTTAGGAATATAAGTTGGCACATGGTAGGTACCCTATCCACATTTTATTTAGGTAAATAGTTAAGTAGGGCAGGTGCATACCTACATACAAGGCATACAGGGCGCCTGGACAAATTTGTGTCAAGTGTACCGATGTATTCCGCACCCAAGCTCCAAAGCAATCCTAGGATCCTGGTTCTTACTGTTCAGGTATCGTATACCCGAGTGTGTGTTGGGACAATTTGAAGCACAAATTAACGACCTTAAATGATTATGGTCATTGTGTAGAGGGTAAGAAACTTGTGTTATATGCGAGGTTACTGGTGAGTTCGCAAGTCACACTAAATGTCATTTGCGCTGCAATTAGTGCAATTATTAGGGAACTATTCACCTTGTTTTTTGTTTAACACGCGCACGGCTGTGTGTGTGTGTGTGTGGGGGGGGGGGGTGATTTCCGCCCCCCCCCCGGTTTTCCTGAATAGCGGGAAAACGGCGGCGCGCAGCGCCGCCAAATTTGACACAGCTGCTTGGGCATCAATTGCCCGCATAGCCTAAAAATTAAAATTACCTCGGGTCATCTCGGGTCAGGTCACCAGGCCAGGTCACGTGACCCCACCTTCAAGAAGTGTGCCATCATACCACAGCCACAGTTGTTAGCCGATCGGTTTCAAACTTACAGGGTTTCATAAAACCATAGATACCTTCAATTCGTATACCTCGGATTTGTTTTATATCGGTGACCTTAGGCTTGGTCAATTTCGTGACCTCTCCATTGGGGGTCAATGGGAAATATTCAAATGCTTCCTATTCCGAGGATACCCACAATGCCCACAAATCGTAAATCTCTGTTTTTGTGTGTTATATCGATGACCTAAGGTCAGGTGAGTCTTTTAAGAATAACAACTATGCTAGGAAGCAACCTAAAAAGCAATGGAAAGCTCTGGAAACGCCCCGCCAACGCCTTGTTGTCAGATTTGACCTAAGTTCAAAAGTTTAGGCTCCAGAGGTCATCAAACTCAAAATGTCTGTTGTTTTGTCTACAAAGTTTTTCGCAGAATAACTTGTTAACTAATAAAGTTCAAATAGTTCCGCGTTGACTTAAAATGGAGAGGTCATTCTGTAACGCGACTCACTGGGGGGGGGGGGGGGGGTAGCCCCCCTGGTATCTTCAAAACCAATGATCGCAGCGGGACGAGCAAGGCGGCATTTGAAAGCGCTCAATGAGATAAACCCAACGCACACTTACAAAATTCAAATTAAGGTCACCTGTCAGGTCACGGTCAAGTCAAACGTCAAAATCGAGGTATTTGAGTTTATGGACAATACTTGCCATCCATGGCCTTCGATTGCGCCTATAATCACCCAAAGTGTTGTCAAAGGTATGATACATATCCCACATGAGCTAAAGTGAGATTGTTGGAAAAGATCAAGGTCAAGGTCAGGTCACAAAAGGTCACTACACACAAAATATCTACGAAAGTCATGTAACACATGTTTCATGGATGCTTTTACGCGTAAAATTCGTTAGTGGTAGTCATTTTAGCACCTGATTTCATTTACATAAAGTTAGTGTCAAGTTCAGGTCACTGAAGGTCAAAATTTGAAATTTATAAATCGAAATGAAAAAAAACATGTTTATATATCAGTTTTATCTAAAAAAAACAGTGCTGGCATTTATTTGTCTGTATCCGGCCAAAAAAAGCAACAACAAAAACGCAATTTCAAAATATGACGTCATGATTTATCCATACTTTATATGCCATGACAGTCAAAAAAGATGCTATCATTTTGAAATTTGGTATGGTAGTTGCCCATATGTCGTTATCTTACATATATTCCGTTTTTTCAATATCTTTGACAAATTTGATTTTGTGAGCATTTTGTTTTAAAGTGTTGTTTTTTTTATTTTGGGGTCAAAAACCAACATTTTCTAAATTGTGAGATATCTGGTTTGTAGCCCTTGCAATTTTCTACCTTTTCGCGTTTTTCGATTGCATTTTGCTTCAAATGCGGCATTTGTACGGCCTGGCAAAGTTTAGCCGATTTTGGTGTCAAAATCTTGTTTAGTCAATAAATTCAATGTCAATAAATTAACTATCTCGAAAATTTCTGCCGATTTTTTTCATTTTTTCTCAAAAGGTGTAAACATGATGCCCGGAAAGGTACGGAAAGTTTGGCGTCGATATCTGCATTAGTTATTGAGATATTCCTAATATTCCTAAGGGGGGGGGGGGGGGGGGCTACCCCCCCCCCAGTGACTCGCGGGTTAAGAATATTTACATTATTAGGGAGATCCTAGGTATTCACATAATTTAGGGAAATTAAAGGGAATATAGGAATTTTGAAAATATCACGAAAACATATTTGTCAGTGTGGATGTTATAACTTAAAATTTATTCCATTCTATGATAATTTTACCGAATTCTGTTTTAAAATAAAGCTAGAATCTGAACTTAAGAAATTGCAAGTACCTGTAAAATGTCATGGCTTGTCCAGTACTTCGATCCTATTGCCCTTCTCCAACCACAATGCCAGATTCAGTACTTTAAAAGGAAACAGTCCACCTTCTCAGCGTTTAATATGTACCATACCACAAGCGGGCATCGTACTCCAATCGCTGATTGGCTGATTTGTTGACGTTACATCCTACACTCTTTGGCACGTAGTCTCTGATCACGACACCTCGCTAATATCCGATCAGCGGCCCGGGCGGCGCGGCGGCCCCTTGTCAGAGACTGTAGAAGGCGGCAGGCGAAGCCGAGTCAGGTCAGGTCCACCCACTGGTGTTGAATGACGTCACGTGTCATACAAAGAGAAACTTACTTTTTCTCCTCAGATATCCATTTTTGGTCCAAACCAAAGTCATATTCGTGTTTTTGAACTCAAAATGCCCTTTACTGCCAACTATCGAGTAATCTAGCAAGGAAATCCCACTCCGTGTCCCTTATAAGGACAACACATCAGCCAATCAGCAATGGGAGACGGGACGGATACTTGTGGTACGGTATATATTAACCCGCGCACGGCCGGGGTATGCGCCAAACACGAACGGCCGGGAGGGGGATGATTTCAGCCCCTCCCCCTAATATCTCGAAAACCACGCAACGTAGCGACAACTAGAAAGCGTCATTAGATAGCTCGAGACGAGCTCCATCGAAAGTAATGAGTCTTGTGTTATGTCAGGTCAATATTGAGGTCACCAGAGGTCATCAAGGGTCAGATTTTCCAGTTTTAGGACTTCGCTCCAGAAACGTCCGATATCACCGGAACTATGATAGCTAGGAACAAACGGAAAAAGCAATAGAAAGCTCTTGAAAAATGCAATCGCTAAGGTGGCCTCAAATTTTACCTCAGGTCAATAGTTTAGCTGCAGAGGTCATTAAAGGTCAAAAAGGCTATTTTTTGGCAAATCTGTTTTCAAAATAACATTTTACCTAATACAGATAGCGCAATAATTTTGACGCCATTGTGTTTTTATCGTCAAGACGCCTTTAATCATGTTCATGTTGACCAGGGTAGATCAACATAGAAATTTGACCTCAGGTCAAGGTCAAGTGGTGACCCAAGTAGGTCAAGTTGTAATTGGGAGACGTGTCTTGATGCGACAAACACATAAGCATCGGTTTAACTTCTCTATCTTCATTCTGTCGAGAGTTATATACAAAAAAAGTGTATATTTATCAGAGCCGCTCCCCTGGACCAGCGGCATCGGCCGGTCTCAGAGCCGCTTCCCTGGACCAGCGGCATCGGGCGGTCTCAGAGCCGCTCCCCTGGACCAGCGGCATCGGCCGGTCTCAGAGTCGCTCCCCTGGACCAGCGGCATCGGCCGGTCTCAGAGCCGCTCCCCTGGACCAGCGGCATCGGGACGTGACCGTGACGTCACTACAATCGACATATCTAAAAAATCGGACAAAACTGCTCGTTTGTACATAAGGCGTAAAATTGATGAATAAAAAGGTATGCCAAGTTTCACGTCGATATCTGCAACGTTTCGGCAGTAATACAGAAAGAACATAAGGGGAATCGGATCCGACCCCCAGGAGGGCATGCGTCAACGCACCAACATGTGAAATGAACACTTCACCAGTTTGTGTTGTCACGGCCAGAGTTGTTGGCACTTGCATATATATTATGTTTTATATCGGTGACCTCATTTGTGTGACTTCCCCACTACAAGTCAATATGCATACATACAAATCCTTTCTTTGTATGGAAACGCATTAGATCAGGCTAATTCTTTCAGAATCGTTTCTTCTTTTCTAATTTCTTTCCGAATTCGTTCTAAGTTGGACCGATTCGTTTTTTAGTCATCAGAATAATGACGACACATTTTACATGGACACACGGGATGTCCTCTTAAGCTAATGTATTCACCACTAGCATTACGTAGCCTTTAAGTTGGACCTAGGTGGACATGAAAAATGTCCACCTAGGTGTATTTATTTTCCAAATTGTGATTGATGATCAACACAAGACTATTAGCATTCAACAGCTGATATTACTAGCAGTAAAAGATGGCATGCAAAGGAAGCAGCTGATGTATTCAAAAGCTCTCTGTTCCTCTTAGTAAAAGGGTCCACCCAAACTGAATAAATGCCCTATGTCCACCGAAGCCTAAAGTAGGACTATGGGTGTGGGTGGACATCCCGTCGTGTCCACTTAAAAATGAAGCGCGTGATTCGTGAAAGCTGTCCACTCAAGCGCACGAATATTCCGTTATTTTAAGTGGACATTTCATGTCCACGTACAAAAATGAAGTCCACCTAAGTACGTCTGAGAGTACTTTCGTGTCCACCGAACCTTATTCTAGGAAAACCGGCGGGCGGCCAGATTGCCGCCCCCCGTCACCTCTCACCCCCCAGCTGGCCGGCCGGCGACGCTCTCACATTGTACCGCCGCGCCCGCGCCGCCCTCGCCGCCCGCTTTACACAGGCCACATTGTGGCGCGACGGCAATTATGACGCCGTCAGCGCCAGAAATGAGCTCCTGACGGCGCCGCGACCCCCGGCGGCGCCACTTTTGTCGCCGGCGACGTTCGGTCGCGCCACTAACGTCACATAGCTCAAAGCGGCGACGGCGCCGCGGCTTCTTTTGGCCTACAGCGGAGTTCGGTGTATGGTTGTGTCCGTACCTACTGCCGTCCTCAGACGTCACTCGTCAGGTCTCCGGGATGTTTGGAGGAGGGAGAGGGCAGAGGGAGCTTATAACATTTCCTCCTCGGCGTTGCGATCAGAGAAATTGTGCGATTATTGTAGTGATGATCGAGAGAACCTGCGCACGCCACTAGTTCTGAGGGAAGACATCTGAAACACTTGGGTGGGATACCTGCCAAAGTTACCTTGTCTAAGATGTTCTAAGTGATTTAACAAGAGGTCTGCTTGTTCAGAAGTATAGCTCGGGGAGGGTTTCTGCGCCGCTTCCGGCTGTTCCCGATCATGTTCAGCTGGCGCCGGCTCAGCCCTCTGTCGGTCCGCTCTGCCCTCTGTCGGTCCGCTCTGCCCTCTGTCGGTCTGCTCTGACCTCTGTCGGAGTTAGCCTGCACTCTGTCGGAGGTAGCCTGCCCTCTGTCGGTCTGCTCTGACCTCTGTCGGAGTTAGCCTGCACTCTGTCGGAGGTAGCCTGCCCTCTGTCGGTCTGCTCAGCCCTCTGTCGGTCCGCTCAGCCCTCTGTCGGTCCGCTCAGCCCTCTGTCGGTCCACTCTGCCTTATGCCGGTCCACTCAGCCCTCTGTCGGAGGGCGCCTGCCGGAACATTGCTCATTGAGATCGGCGCCGCAGGCCGGCACCTGACATCGGGCGGTCTGCTGCGCCTGGAGTGGGGGGAGGGGGGGGGGGCAGCTGCTGCTCACCTCACATACCGCTGTCATACCTCCCTCTCCTCTCCGTCCCCCACCCCTACACACCGCTCCAGCAGCGGACACACGGCGGCGCCAGGCCGAGTTGTGAATGAACCGGTGCTGGTGTTGTTGCAGCGGCTCGTGGACGGCCGCCCGCTCCGGCCCGCAGTGCGCTTTGAAGCCGGGCTCGGCCTGACTGACCAGTGCAGGGGCTGCCATTGTTTAACAGATCAGCACGTCAGGTGTCAGCCAGCCCCTGTCCGAAGTCAGGCGGTCAGTGATGGGTCTCGAGCACGCGTTCCATTCAAGACGGGCGCGACTGGACAACAGTTCGGCCGGGGTTTTGTGGAAGTCATGCGTGGCATGCTGTTTTCGATTCCAGTTATTGTGGTGGTTAGTTTGCGTTGCGGAACAAGCCGAGTCGGCACATCTGCTCCGGTCTAGTTGTTCCGTGGCGCATAGTTCAGATCCAGCGGTGTAAGTCACTGGTAATTGTCAGTGGCGAGTGTTCAGAACTTCAGGAATGTGTTCTGACAGAGCCGCTGGCTCGCCAAACAGCTGTCCAGTCAGAGGAACAGGTACCAAGTATGGCACACATTTAGACACCGACGCTGTTCGAGGAAAGCATCATTCGGGGCATTGGCACGTGTCAGGCAGGCATGTTGTGAAGGACATCCGATTATAGTACGCATGTATTGCACAGTGCACACTGCACAGGATATCGGTGAATGGCAAAGCGGCAGATTTGGTAATATATGTTTCGCTGTCTTTCTAGCCGTTCACCATTGCCCAGTGTCGTACCAAGTACAGTTCCCTCCCCGGTCCGGTGTCTAAGTGTGCCCCTGTGGGCCTGTGGCCTCCCCGGTCTCCGGTCCAGCTGTCACCACCCCACAACGGTGCCAACAGAGCGGTGGCGGCGGCGGGTGGTGGGCGGTGGGCGGCGACGGGCGGCGCATCATAAACTTACCGCGGCAGCTTTTTTAGCCAGTTGTAGTTCCTCATTCAACCACCACGTGGCGGGACGATCGAATTTGCGGACTTGGCGGTTACCATGGCAACTAACCAAGCCGCGTCAGCTGTTAACACGCGTCGCCACCCGCGACTTGCGTGCAATTGCGTTTCGGGCAGCGGTGAAGCGAAGAGAGTGCGAAGTGCAGTGGTAGAAAAGTGTGAACTGGTGCATCATTGATCATAAAGAGAAAGGTCAGTTATTGATGAAACCATAATTGAACGGTGGATATAGTTACCAAAGCTTTACCAATGTTTTTAGACTTGGATTTCGATTTCCGATATGGACATGAAAGGCAACTTATCAGTAGTGGTGGCAAGTGTTCGTTTTTTTACCAGTGCTGAGGCTTATTAACCAGTTTCGACACGCATTTTTGCTGCTTTACCACAAGCTTACAGGGCCTATTTTAAGGGAAAATCACGAAGGGGGGGGGGGGGGGGGCAAGATAAGATCCAAACATAGCACACAAAGGCAAAAACACGTAAGCATGACTCTGATGGAAAATGCCACCAGAATTTGGAATGTGTGTGTTAACCCGCCATTGGCTGGGGAGGGGGCGTTTTTCGCCCCCCTGACGAACTTTCGCAATATCTCGAAAACCAATAGCGCTATCGACGTGAAACTTCGGGTACCATCTCCTACATCAATTGTACGTCTTATGTGTAAACATGAAGCAATTTCGTCGAAAAAAATCGAGATATGGCGAATTTAGTGACGTCACTACACACGCATTTGACGAAAAAAAATCAGCCAAGCTTTAACAGACCATGTACAAATGCCATATTATGAGCAAAATGCGATACAAAAACGTCAAAAGATAGTGAATGGCAAGAGCTAAAAAATGGCTTCCTCGGAATTATGAACATTTAGTTTTTTTTACCCAGAAATGGAAACCAAAAATAAATACAAAATGCCCTCCAAATCAACATTTTCTAGCATTAAACAAAAACTGAATATATGTTTGAGAACTATGTGTAAAATACCCAAACCAAATTTAAAAGCAATATCTTTATTTTTGACTGACGTATGGCTCCGGGTTCCCTAAGTATGAGTAACTCATGACGTCATATTTTTTAATTGCGTTTGTTATGGTTTTAGTCACCAGATACAGACAAATAAATTCCAGCACTGTATTTCTGAGACAAAATTGGTCTAGAAACATGCGTTTTTGTTTAGATTTATCAATATGTTTTGACCTTATGTGACCTGACCTTGACTTGATCTCGACATTAACCTTACTTAAATGAGGTCAGATGGTAAAATGACTATCACTATCGAATTATGCATGTAACATAACTCATAAAGCATATGTTGCATGTCTCGTATATATTTTGCGCATAGTGACCTTTTGTGACTTGTCCTTGACTTTGATCTTTGCCAACAATCTCACTTTAGCTCATGCGGGATGTGTACGATACCTTTGAGAGCACTCTGAGTGATCATGTTCTCAATCGAAGGCTTTGGATGGAAAGTATGGTCCATGCATTCAAATACCTCGATTATGACCTTTGACCTGACCGTGACCTAACATGTGACCTCAATTTGCAACTTTAGAGTATGCTTTATATTTGTCTCATTGAGAGCTTTCGAATGCCGCCTTGCGTGTCTCGTTGCGATCATTGGTTCGAAGGAAAACCAAGAGGGGGAAATCCCCCCCCCTTCCCCCCAGCCACTGGAAGGAGTCTGGAAACCCCAGCCAATGCCGGGTTAACCGTTTTTTTTTGCCCAACAACTCACGCCATACCATAGGCCAGTTCCGACAGTTCCGACAGAGACTTGTATTTTGTATTACATTGTATTGTTGGCACATTGTATTTTGTATTACTACAACGTACTCCTTTCTGTACTTGCACCTTTTACATAACTAAGTCCAATTACAATGTCCAAGGTCATTTGGTTTTCCGTAATACTGCGTCAAATGTAATGCTTTGATTGAATAGGAACTACGGCTTCAATATTCAACAGTGGATCCAGCGAGCCAGTCGAGCCAGAACCCCAAAAAGACTGGAATGGTCCGAAAATTGACCTTTCCTAATTAAAAACCAATTATTTTCAAAAATTTACGTTTATACTTCAAAAATTACACGAAATAAAATGTCAAGTATTGCTCAACTTACCCCATTATTGTTGTAATTTGATCCAACTCGTGCGGCAGGTTGAGCACATTGGGCATGCAGAGCATGAAAATACCGAAGGTTGATTACTCCAATGTCTTAGGTGTATGGAAATGTTCAATGTTCAATGTTCACCAGATCCATACATTGGCATCGCCATGATTGTTAGGTTGTTGCGCGTGTTAGTCTGTGTAGCAAACGTTAACACGCGCAACAACAGGGGGCGAATATCCTCCCCCTCTTAGGTTTTTCGGAAATAGTGGAAAACGACGGCGTTTCGCACCGCCATTTTTGGCAGAACTGTTTGCTTATCCGTTGCCCAAATCCTGTAATTTTTTTCCTCGGGTCTCTTCAGGTCAAGTCTAGTGATCCCATCTAAAAATATAAGGTCGTGCCGTAGCCAGATTGTTTAACCGATCAGTTGGAATCTTACAGGATTTAATCAGGTCATAAATACCAACAATTCTGCTATTTCCGATAATTTTTATATCGATGACCTAAGGCAAGGTAGATTTTGTGACCTCTCAATTTTAGGTCATTGGGGCAACATGAAAATGCATATAAATCTCCAGGAAATGGCTACATTTTCCCAATGTTCACCAGACTCACGAATCTTTTGCAAAATACAAAGATCCATCTGACATTTTTGGCCTGCGACCTCCACGAGGTAAAATCTATTGACCCAGAGGTCATGCGTCGTGTTTCTTCCATAACTTTTTACCGAACCAGTAAGGCGCCGTAGTTGGCGATGAACGAGCGAATGCGAAGTAAATGTACCTATGGTGAATTTCAATTCGATCGGGCAAGTAGTTTCTGAGGTACGGGGACAAAAAAAGGGTGCGCACGTGCGTACGTGCAGAGGCACCCCACCCCTGACTTGTTGGAAAGTGGCGGCTGAGAGATCCATAACCACACACCAAATTTCCACACAATCGGCCAACCCGTTGCGGAGCTTTTGCGACAAAACACCTTTCTACACCCCTCACGCGGCACGTGCCACGCGCAGTGGTAGTTACTCACGTGAGTCGGCTCTGGTCTCAAACAGGGTAGGGGGGATGGGACTACTCAGCAAAGAAGCCCGCTTGTCAATCGGACGTGCTGTTGCAGAGATATTTGCTTCTCAAAAGCGTCGCCACGGGCCGGGCCGGGCCGGCCGCTCATATTCAGATTCTTCCCTTATATACTCCACGGAAGGAACATTATTGAAATATCTCCCCTATCCCAACCATGGGCGTCGCCACCTGAGGGGCCAGGGGGCCGGCCCCCCAAGATCCCTCCGGACCCCAAGATTAGCAGGACTTTAATATTAACATTATGGGAGTGTGGGAGGGGGGGGGGGGGGGTGGCAACCACCTGGTTGCCCCTCCCCCTCCCCCACACCCCACCCCACACTCACGCGAAATTTTGTGGCAACGTTCCTTGTCCAACAATCCCCGATCTCCCCTACTCTGCCGTTAATCAGCAATTGTTTAAATGGTACCAATTGAAATTAATGTTATTTCGGAAATAATTTAAAGATACTAATTTTGGCTGGGAAATACTAAAACTTAGAAATATCATAGAATTTATCATTGGAATTTTATAAATTTATCACCAAGTAAGTATATTGTATTTTAATTTAATACTATCAAGCGAAAAATGGCATAAAATTACTGAAATCAGGGTGGACAAAATGTCTTGACTGGGGGGGGGGGGGGGGGGGGCATTTGCCCCTCCCCGTTAACATGTTAAAATAGGCCCTGCAAGCTTAACCATTAAATTTGAGGCATACATTATCAGTGTAGGAAGAGCTGTTTTAGGAATATAAGTTGGCACATGGTAGGTACCCTATCCACATTTTATTTAGGTAAATAGTTAAGTAGGGCAGGTGCATACCTACATACAAGGCATACAGGGCGCCTGGACAAATTTGTGTCAAGTGTACCGATGTATTCCGCACCCAAGCTCCAAAGCAATCCTAGGATCCTGGTTCTTACTGTTCAGGTATCGTATACCCGAGTGTGTGTTGGGACAATTTGAAGCACAAATTAACGACCTTAAATGATTATGGTCATTGTGTAGAGGGTAAGAAACTTGTGTTATATGCGAGGTTACTGGTGAGTTCGCAAGTCACACTAAATGTCATTTGCGCTGCAATTAGTGCAATTATTAGGGAACTATTCACCTTGTTTTTTGTTTAACACGCGCACGGCTGTGTGTGTGTGTGTGTGTGGGGGGGGGGGGGGTGATTTCCGCCCCCCCCCGGTTTTCCTGAATAGCGGGAAAACGGCGGCGCGCAGCGCCGCCAAATTTGACACAGCTGCTTGGGCATCAATTGCCCGCATAGCCTAAAAATTAAAATTACCTCGGGTCATCTCGGGTCAGGTCACCAGGCCAGGTCACGTGACCCCACCTCCAAGAAGTGTGCCATCATACCACAGCCACAGTTGTTAGCCGATCGGTTTCAAACTTACAGGGTTTCATAAAACCATAGATACCTTCAATTCGTATACCTCGGATTTGTTTTATATCGGTGACCTTAGGCTTGGTCAATTTCGTGACCTCTCCATTGGGGGTCAATGGGAAATATTCAAATGCTTCCTATTCCGAGGATACCCACAATGCCCACAAATCGTAAATCTCTGTTTTTGTGTGTTATATCGATGACCTAAGGTCAGGTGAGTCTTTTAAGAATAACAACTATGCTAGGAAGCAACCTAAAAAGCAATGGAAAGCTCTGGAAACGCCCCGCCAACGCCTTGTTGTCAGATTTGACCTAAGTTCAAAAGTTTAGGCTCCAGAGGTCATCAAACTCAAAATGTCTGTTGTTTTGTCTACAAAGTTTTTCGCAGAATAACTTGTTAACTAATAAAGTTCAAATATTTCCGCGTTGACTTAAAATGGAGAGGTCATTCTGTAACGCGACTCACTGGGGGGGGGGGGACTTTTTTTTAGCCCCCCTGGTATCTTCAGAACCAATGATCGCAGCGGGACGAGCAAGGCGGCATTTGAAAGCGCTCAATGAGATAAACCCAACGCACACTTACACAATTCAAATTAAGGTCACATGTCAGGTCACGGTCAAGTCAAACGTCAAAATCGAGGTATTTGAGTTTATGGACAATACTTGCCATCCATGGCCTTCGATTGCGCCTATAATCACCCAAAGTGTTGTCAAAGGTATGATACATATCCCACATGAGCTAAAGTGAGATTGTTGGAAAAGATCAAGGTCAAGGTCAGGTCACAAAAGGTCACTACACACAAAATATCTACGAAAGTCATGCAACACATGTTTCATGGATGCTTTTACGCGTAAAATTCGTTAGTGGTAGTCATTTTAGCACCTGATTTCATTTACATAAAGTTAGTGTCAAGTTCAGGTCACTGAAGGTCAAAATTTGAAATTTATAAATCGAAATGAAAAAAACATGTTTATATATCAGTTTTATCTATAAAAAAACAGTGCTGGTATTTATTTGTCTGTATCCGGCCAAAAAAAGCAACAACAAAAACGCAATTTCAAAATATGACGTCATGATTTATCCATACTTTATATGCCATGACAGTCAAAAAAGATGCTATCATTTTGAAATTTGGTATGGTAGTTGCCCATATGTCGTTATCTTACATATATTCCGTTTTTTTCAATATCTTTGACAAATTTGATTTTGTGAGCATTTTGTTTTTAAGTGTTTTTTTTTATTTTGGGGTCAAAAACCAACAATTTCTAAATTGTGGGATATCTGGTTTGTAGCCCTTGCAATTTTCTACCTTTTCGCGTTTTTCGATTGCATTTTGCTTCAAATGCGGCATTTGTACGGCCTGGCAAAGTTTAGCCGATTTTGGTGTCAAAATCTTGTTTAGTCAATAAATTCAATGTCAATAAATTAACTATCTCGAAAATTTCTGCCGATTTTTTTCATTTTTTCTCAAAAGGTGTAAACATGATGCCCGGAAAGGTACGGAAAGTTTGGCGTCGATATCTGCATTAGTTATTGAGATATTCCTAATATTCCTAAGGGGGGGGGGGGGCTAAAAAAAGCCCCCCCCCCCCCAGTGACTCGCGGGTTAAGAATATTTACATTATTAGGGAGATCCTAGGTATTCACATAATTTAGGGAAATTAAAGGGAATATAAGAATTTTGAAAATATCACGAAAACATATTTGTCAGTGTGGATGTTATAACTTAAAATTTATTCCATTCTATGATAATTTTACCGAATTCTGTTTTAAAATAAAGCTAGAATCTGAACTTAAGAAATTGCAAGTACCTGTAAAATGTCATGGCTTGTCCAGTACTTCGATCCTATTGCCCTTCTCCAACCACAATGTCAGATTCAGTACTTTAAAAGGAAACAGTCCACCTTCTCAGCGTTTAATATGTACCATACCACAAGCGGGCATCGTACTCCAATCGCTGATTGGCTGATTTGTTGACGTTACATCCTACACTCTTTGGCACGTAGTCTCTGATCACACCTCGCTAATATCCGATCAGCGGCCCGGGCGGCGCGGCGGCCCCTTGTCAGAGACTGTAGAAGGCGGCAGGCGGAGCCGAGTCGGTCAGGTCCACCCACTGGTGTTGTATGACGTCACGTGTCATACAAAGAGAAACTTACTTTTTCTCCTCAGATATCCATTTTTGGTCCAAACCAAAGTCATATTCGTGTTTTTGAACTCAAAATGCCCTTTACTGCCAACTATCGAGTAATCTAGCAAGGAAATCCCACTCCGTGTTCCTTATAAGGACAACACATCAGCCAATCAGCAATGGGAGACGGGACGGATACTTGTGGTACGGTATATATTAACCCGCGCACGGCCGGGGTATGCGCCAAACACGAACGGCCGGGAGGGGGATGATTTCAGCCCCTCCCCCTAATATCTCGAAAACCACGCAACGTAGCGACAACTGGAAAGCGTCATTAGATAGCTCGAGACGAGCTCCATCGAAAGTAATGAGTCTTGTGTTATGTCAGGTCAATATTGAGGTCACCAGAGGTCATCAAGGGTCAGATTTTCCAGTTTTAGGACTTCGCTCCAGAAACGTCCGATATCACCGGAACTATGATAGCTAGGAACAAACGGAAAAAGCAATAGAAAGCTCTTGAAAAATGCAATCGCTAAGGTGGCCTCAAATTTTACCTCAGGTCAATAGTTTAGCTGCAGAGGTCATCAAAGGTCAAAAAGGCTATTTTTTGGCAAATCTGTTTTCAAAATAACATTTTACCTAATACAGATAGCGCAATAATGTTGACGCCATTGTGTTTTTCTCGTCAAGACGCCTTTAATCATGTTCATGTTGACCAGGGTAGATCAACATAGAAATTTGACCTCAGGTCAAGGTCAAGTGGTGACCCAAGTAGGTCAAGTTGTATATTGGGAGACGTGTCTTGATGCGACAAACACATAAGCATCGGTTTAACTTCTCTATCTTCATTCTGTCGAGAGTTATATACAAAAAAGTGTTTATTTATCAGAGCCGCTCCCCTGGACCAGCGGCATCGGGCGGTCTCAGAGCCGCTCCCCTGGACCAGCGGCATCGGCCGGTCTCAGAGTCGCTCCCCTGGACCAGCGGCATCGGCCGGTCTCAGAGCCGCTCCCCTGGACCAGCGGCATCGGGACGTGACCGTGACGTCACTACAATCGACATATCTAAAAAATCGGACAAAACTGCTCATTTGTACATAAGGCGTAAAATTGATGAATAAAAAGGTATGCCAAGTTTCACGTCGATGTCTGCAACGTTTCGGCAGTAATACAGAAAGAACATAGGGGGAATCGGATCCGACCCCCAGGAGGGCATGCGTCAACGCACCAACATGTGAAATGAACACTTCACCAGTTTGTGTTGTCACGGCCAGAGTTGTTGGCACTTGCATATATATTATGTTTTATATCGGTGACCTCATTGGTGTGACTTCCCCACTACAAGTCAATATGCATACATACAAATCCTTTCTTTGTATGGAAACGCATTAGATCAGGCTAATTCTTTCAGAATCGTTTCTTCTTTTCTAATTTCTTTCAGAATTTGTTCTAAGTTGGACCGATTCGTTTTTTAGTCATCAGAATAATGACGACACATTTTACATGGAAACACGGGATGTCCCCTTAAGCTAATGTATTCACCGCTAGCATTACGTAGCCTTTAAGTTGGACCTAGGTGGACATGAAAAATGTCCACCTAGGTGTATTTATTTTCCAAATTGTGATTGATGATCAACACAAGACTATTAGCATTTAACAGCTGATATTACTAGCAGTAAAAGATGGCATGCAAAGGAAGCAGCTGATGTATTCAAAAGCTCTCTGTTCCTCTTAGTAAAAGGGTCCACCCAAACTGAATAAATGCCCTATGTCCACCGAAGTCTAAAGTAGGACTATGGGTGTCCTCCGACGCAGGGTGCCACCGTGGTTTGATAAGGCGGTGCGCACCGCCTTGCGTTTGAAGGAGGCCGCCTATTGTCGAATGCGTCGGAACCCTATTCCCGAAACCAGGGCCGACTTTGTAAATAAAAGACGAGATTTTAAGTCGCAGTCAAATTGCAAATATTTTGAATACCTGCGAGGCTTAACCGATGCTTTTAAATTTAACCCCAAGCGATACTGGTCTTTTTTAAAATGTGTCACTAACAAATCTTGTATATCACCTGCGCTGCGTGCGAATGACGGTGAAATTGTGACAAAGGATCAGAACCGTGCTTGGGTGTTCAACGATGCATTCGCCGCGAAATTCACTAACCCTACTATTGCTGTTGTACCGGACGCACCTGTGTACCATATCGACGCTTTATCACAATTGCATGTATCCGAAGCCTCCGTTCGAAATGCCCTAAAAACTGTACCAGCCACTGCCTGCGGACCAGACAATATCAGCGCCCGTGTCATCATTGAGTGTGCTGATGAACTATTGATCCCTATTACCAAGATATGCAATTACTCGAACAGGTCCGGCGTCTTTCCGAAGAGATGGAAGCAGGCGAATATCATTCCAATTTTCAAGAAGGGTGATAAAAGTCCCCTTCAAATTATCGCTCAGTGTCCCTGCTCCCTCTCTTCGGAAAGATACTAGAACGAGTAGTCTATGACGAACTACTTCGGCACGTGTCACCTGTCCTGTGTCATGAGCAGCATGGTTTTATCCGCCGCCGTTCGTGTGTTACTAACCTTGCTGTCTATCTTCGAACAGCGTGGGAAGCCATATCGGACGGATACCAGACGGACGCTATATATACAGATTATTCGGCTGCTTTTCAAAGCGTTAATCACTCGCTTCTAATTCATAAACTAAAACGTTCCTATATTTTGAGGGATTCTGCCTTAAAATGGTTTGTCTCGTATCTGTCCGATAGGCGTCAGAGGGTCATCGTCAATGGCAAAACCTCCGACTGGAAACCAGTAACGTCTGGTGTTCCAGAAGGTTCTCTTTTGGCTCCACTTCTCTTTTCATTATTCATCAATGACTTACCACTTGAAATTCAGTCCGGCTGCCTTCTGTACGCCGATGACGTCAAAATCTATCGCAAAATTACTTCCCCATCTGACGGACTACTGCTGCAACGGGATCTCGATCGTCTGGCAGCCTGGTCCGCCAGATGGGGACTAACTCTGAATCCCCCAAAAATGCAAGTCATTCACTATGACCCTCAGGCGCGCGCCCGTCCAGACAATATATTGTATTAGTGCTTCAAAACTCGAGCACGTTGGAGAAATTCGCGACTTGGGCATAATTCTAGACACCAAACTTACATTTGCTCCCCAGGTCACAAATGTTGTCAGAAGGGCCAATAGATCGCTCGGACTACTAATTCGCTCTTTTCAAACCGGTTCTCATGGTTCAAAGTTTAACATGAACGCTCTACTGTGCGCTTACTTCTCCAACGTACGCTCAATTTTAGAATATGTTAGCGTGATCTGGGCGGGCGCGTCTGATTCCCATACAGTGCGGGTCGGTTGAGTTAAACACAAATTTCTAATTTAGCTTCTAAATAGTACTTTTTCTGATCATACCACTTCTTTAGCATACTCAGACTTGTTACAACACTTCCGGATACCTTCTTTATCAACTCGTAGGATTCAGCATGACCTATTGCTCATCAGGAACATTTTCCACTCGAAATTAGATTCTCAAACTTTGCTAACAAGCTTTTCACTTCATGTACAGCTCGATCGACCCGCACTCACAAGCTGCTACACGATATCTGCCCCCGCATTAATACCGTGAAGGGCAGTCTACACTGCAAGGTACTAAGGCTAGTCAACATTTTTTTTAAACAGCGTCTCAGAGGTGGATTTTCTTGTAGATCATTTTAACACTTTTAGAAAACATGTCATCACTTATATAGCATATCTGTAACTCGTCTTTTACGGTCGCTGTTTTATCTTGCATCATTTATCAGTTCACTTTGTATTGTTTACACTATTTATGTCTTGCTAATGTTTCGATGTACTTTATGGAGTGATCGTGTTATCGGTTTTACTATATGACTTCACCTGTCAGTGGGGGCGACCCTGTTGGTGATCTGCTTATTAAATACAAATAAAATACACATTGCATTGCACGCGGCACCGGCCGCATCGGCGGCTCGGATGGCATCCCGTTTCTCCGCGCGGAGGCACCCCGAGCCAAATAGCGCGCGCCTCTCAGCTGTTGTGTGGCCTTTACAAATCGCAATGTCCCAATCGCTAATTAGCCGCACCCAGTTTTGTGAGCCAACAATCTGAGCGGAGAGCTCGTGCTGGTCATCCGCAGACGGCCTAGGCCTGCCCCGGATCCCTTTGGCGCGTGCTGCGGCCGCGCCCGCTGTCGGATCGATGCCAAGTTTTAATACTATGATGGGACTGTACCACCGGACCTGCGTGTCAATTTTCGCGCACCTAACCGAAACCGGCGCCGAGTTATTAGGAGTTGTTGGGATAACACTCGGACGGTGGACGGACGGACATGTTATAATTAATCATATAGACTAGGCCTGCAATTTGTATGGCCATTTATTTATATAGCCAGCAAATTTATATAGCAGGCTAATTTATATAACAGGCTATTTTATATAGCCAGCTAATTTATATAGCATGCTATTGAGAAGACAGCTAATTGATATGGCAAGCAAATGTGTTCGTTGCCCATTAACCGGTCCGATTTAGGTATTTATTAAGCATAGGACACATTACTGCTATTTATTTGTACAGCCAGCCAATTCGTTCGCTGCCCATTCCCGGGTCTGATTTATAGGTTACGAAAGCAATTTGGACAGAACTGCAAGGCAAACGTAAGATATAAACACTACACGACTGGCACATTACTGCATACAACTGTATATGTACTAAGCAAAACCTTTCTCGTTCTGTTTCTTGCTCCGTTCTCGTTTTTCTCCCAAGTCCCATGCCGTTCACAGTCTCTGCACAGTTTAGCCGTTTAATTCCCAGAAATATGTCATCCGGAGTTGACAGACACTTTTCGTTCTCCTATTCTATCTACCCGTTCCTCTGCTCCCCGTTCCCCTGGTCTGCTACCGTAACCTGTTCCTGTACCCCATGCCTGTTCCCTGGCGCATTACAATGCCCGTTTGTGTGCCTGTTGTTGTGCCCGTTTCCGTGTCCAGTCCCGTGCTTGTTCCTGTGCCTGTTTCCGTGCCTGTTTCTATACATATTCCCGTTTTCCTGCCCGTTCACGCTTCTGTGCCTACTTCCTACACCCAGTTCCGGTTCCGTTCATGTTCCCGTTTCCGTGCCCGTGCCCGTGCTAGACTTAGTGTCCATTCCTGTGCCTGTTCCCGTGCAATGTTCCACTGCCCCGTTCCCATTACCGTGCCCTACTCGTTCCCACATTCCTGCACATTGTTCTATTTGCTTCAGCCTTTCCCTGGCTGGCACGCCGCTCGTGGTTACGCGGTTACGCTCGCCGACACTGGGTGGCGGCGCTCGCCTTCCGTACTGCCCAGACTATTTCGACGCGGCATCACAGCCCAGTTCGGTTAAACAATAACACAAGACCATTCACATTACAACTCACCTTACGTCGTCAACAAATACCTCCCTATGCAACACTGACGATATCGAATAATTACTTCAGAGGGCAACACCACTCACCACTGACGGATCATCCAGGTCAACAGTGATAACGTTATCTCTTGTTAATGTATGGTTTCTTTAACCCTCGCCCGGGCAGGGCAAAATCACTACGTGTTCGGGTAGGGGGGGGGGGGGGTACGACCCCCCCTTAGCGTTTCGCCCCTAATTGAGCTAGAGCTTCGATTAAAAGACGAACGTGTTGCTTGTGACGAGAGGAAGCCGCTGATATCCGATTTGAAGGTTTCGGGTCATTCGGTGACCTCTGAGGTCATATCAATGACTAAAAGTTCATCAAAATTGTAAATGCTTATAAATGGAATTTTATCGAGCTAGAATCGTGAATGAGCATATCATAATGCTTAATGGGTGTCAAATTTGTAATCAGCGTCACAAAATGTCCTAAAAACTGCCAAATTCCAAAAAGGTCATGTCCGGTCATCTGAGGTCAGTGACCTCGGTTGACCTGTGGCAGCACATGACCCCAGTGAAACATATAATTATGTCAAATGGATCCCAAATTTGAAATCAGCGTCTTAAAATGTCCTAGAAACCGCCAGAAGCCCAAACAAGTCATCTGTGGTCATCGAAGGTCAATGACCTCAGTTGACCTCTGAAAAGGTCAATCGAGGTCACAATCTCAGTGGAAACCACAACTGTCACCTGGAAACACCTGTGCATATTTTCCTGAACAACAAACACTCGGAAACTGCACAAGTTACAAGCATCGATACTGCGGGACGCCAGTTGCGCCTGACATGACCTTGAGAAACAAACAGGTCGTAGGTGACGGGTCATGTGGGTTAGGAATTCAAAACTTGCAGAGCATGTATACATTTTTTCCAAAGTAGAGTACTGCAATCGGTTGCAATCGGTTGGAAATTACGCGAGTTATTCCAGAAATACCGTGGGGGGATGGGGGGGGGGGGGGCATCCACCCCCCCCCCCCTCCCTACCCGTTCAAGGTTTAATACAACACTTTGTTACACTTTTTTGGCTTAGCATCTCATGAAAGCGACTTAAACAGCAGCGCTAGACACAATTAAGACACGAACAGTACTAAACATA
Source organism: Chirona hameri (assembly GCA_036785665.1). Lineage (NCBI taxonomy): Eukaryota > Metazoa > Arthropoda > Thecostraca > Balanomorpha > Balanidae > Chirona > Chirona hameri. Next base: position 34,093 of record JAXIVJ010004506.1, read on the forward strand.
CGTCACATTACTGCATACAGGCACGTAGCCAAGGGGGGGGGGGGCGACGGGGACGCCCCCCCCCCCCTCTGGAGGCCGGGAGGGCCCTTTTCGGCGCGCGAGGGCCCTTTTCGGCGCGCTGCTCGCGCCGAAAAGGGCCGACGAAACCGCGAGAAGCGCGGTATCATGGGTTCTTAACCACGCGAAGCGTGGTCTTTAGAGAGTTTAGAGCACTTTAGGGTCACCAGGGCCCTCTCTGAAAGACCAGAGGGCCCCTTGGACGTTCAAAAGAGCCCTGTGCATGTCAGAGGGGCCCCTGGCCAGACCGAAAGGGCCACTGAGCGGGTCAGAGAGCCCCCTGAACACGTCGAATAGGCCCCTAGCCAGCACAGAGGGGCCCCTGAGCAGGTTGAGAGGTCCCTGGCCATGTCGGCAGGGCGACAAAGCGGACAGCGCAGTCCCTTTCCAGGCCATAAGGGCCCCTGAGCAGGTTGCAGGGCCCCTGGACAGACCAGAGTTCCCTGGGAAGTTAAAAGGGCCCCTGTGCAGGTCAGAGGGGCCCCTGACCAGACCGAAGGGGACCCTATGTGGGTCAGAAGGGCCCCTAAACATGCCGAATGGGCCCCTAGTCAGAACGGAGGGGCCCCAGGGCAGGTCGGAGGGCCCTCAGAGCATGTCGCAAGGCGACAAAGCAGCCAGCGCAGTCCCTTGCCAGGTTGGAAGGGCCCCTTAGAAGGCTAGATGGCCCCTGGGGAGACCAGATTGCTCCTGGAAAGATCAAAGGACCCCTGTGCAGATCAGACGGGCCTCTGACCAGACCGAAAGGACCCGTGGGCGGGTAAAAAGGGCCTCTGAAAATGCCGAATTGGCCCCTAACCAGACTGGAGGGGCTCCTGGGCAGGTCGGATGGGCCCCTGAGCATGTCGGCAGGGCGATAAAGCAGCCAGTGCAGTCCCTGGCCAGGTCGGAAGGACCTCTGAACAGGCCCAATGGGCCTCTTGACACACAAGAGAGGCTTCTTGGAAGGCCAGAGGAGTCCCTGGTCAGACCGGAAGGGCCAAAAGCACGTAGAGATCGCAGATGAAGATTAAATACAAAAAAGACTTACTCCACAAGACAAATATTAAACGCGGAGCTTTCGGGTATATTGTAACACCCTTCGTCAGGGTGTTACAATATACCCGAAAGCTCCGATTTTAATTTGTCTCCTAGAGTAAGCCCTCTTTGTATTTAATATATATATATATATATATATATATATATATATATATATATATATATATATATATATATATATATATATATATATATATATATATATATATATATATATATATATATATATATATATATATATATATATATATATATATATATATATATATATATATATATATATATATATATATATATATATATATATATATATATATATATATATATATATATATATATATATATATATATATATATATATATATATATATATATATATATATATATATATATATATATATATATATATATATATATATATATATATATATATATATATATATATATATATATATATATATATATATATATATATATATATATATATATATATATATATATATATATATATATATATATATATATATATATATATATATATATATATATATATATATATATATATATATATATATATATATATATATATATATATATATATATATATATATATATATATATATATATATATATATATATATATATATATATATATATATATATATCACGCACTCCACGTCATGCCTTTTCGCGGATCCCAGATGAGTCCCTGAACAGGTCGGAAGGGCGTTGAAAAGGTCGGAGGGGCCCAGGGGCGCAGCCAGACCTTCGGCAAGGGAGGGGCACGGCATCCCCAGAGGGCCCCCTCGGCCAAAGGCCACCCTAAAAAAAACGCGAAATGGGATCTCCTCGGATTTATGCCTCTATATTTTGCAGGGGTCCTAAATTATCGCAAAAAAAACGTCGGACTGACCCATGTTGAACAGACCCCATGCGTAGATTGACTGATAAGTACCGTAGTCTGATACAAAATAATGTGCAGCAACTGACTCCCTTTGGCACCATGTGAAGTATTAACACGCGCACCGACGTGGGGTGCGGATATCCGCCCATCAGAGGATTTCGTAAATATTGGGAAAACGGCGGTGTGTAGCGCCACCGAACTTAGCATGGCTCTTTGGGCATCAATTATCCACATTTTGTGTAATTTTGTATCTCGAGTCATCTCAGGTCAGGTCAACAGGTCCTGTTAAGTGAACCCACCTCCAAGCAGGTTTTTGAAAGTGAAGTGACCGCGCTTCCAAGCAAGTTCTTGAAAGTCGTGCCAAAGCCACAGTGATTGACCGAGCGGTTTTAAACTCACATGACTTAATAAGGTCATAAGTACCTACAATTCGTTTATCTTGGATTTCTAATATCGGTGACCTAAGGTCAGATCCAGGGGCGCAGACAGACCTTCGTCAAGGGAGGGGGGGGGAGGCACAGCATCCCGAGGGGCCCCTTCGATCAAAACCACCCCCCCCCCCAAAAAAAAAAAAAATGGCGTAAAATGATATATCCCCGGATTTGGGTCGCTATATTTTGCCGGGCCCCCAAATAGTCGCAACAAAAAAAAGTCAGACAGGCCCATGTCGAACAGAACCTATGCGTAGATTGACTGATAAGTTCTTAGTCTGATCCCAAAAAATGCGGCAACTGATCCCTGTTGGCACCATGATGTGAAGTATTAACACGCGCACCGACTTGGGGGGCGAATATCCGTCCCCTGATATCCGCCCCCCAAGTTTTCGTAAATATTGTAAAACGTCGACACGCAGCGCCGCTAAACTTGGCGTAACTCTTTGGGGAACAATCACCCAAATTGTGTGCCATTTTTTATCTCGAGTCATCTCAGGTCAGGTCAACAAGTCACGTTCAGTGATCCCACCTCCAAGCAAGTTTTTGAAAGTTTGTGGTCGTGCTAAAGTGATCGACCGAGCGGTTTGAAACTCACAGGATTAATTTAGGCCATAGGTCATAAGTACCTATAATTCGTATATCTCAAATTTGTAATATTGGTGACCGAAGGTCAATTCGATTGGTAAACTTCCATTATAAGTAAATGGAGAAAATAAAAACACGTAGAAATCCACAAAAAAACGCTTAAATTTGACCAGTTTTCACCAGGTGCCTACACCATTCTTGTGCCAAATGCATAGATCCAAGTCACATTTTTGTTATGTGACCTCTACGAGGTCAACTCAGGTGACCCAAGAGGTTACGTGTTTTTTATTCAATAACTCTTTGCCAAATGAAGGTAGAGTAATGGAGTTATCAACAATGTGCTTCGCTCGTCGAGACACGTTGATTGGTGTAAAATTTGAACTTAATCTGCCTTGACCTGAGCACAGGACAGGCCAATTTTCAAATATGACCTAACTAGGTCATGATCATCCGATATACCATTCGATGTCTCGACAGAGAAACACAATGGTAAAAACGGAAAGTATCACTCTAGCATGCGTATCTCAAAAGTTATTCTCTAAAAACAATTCCGCTATTTTGAGAATATTTCACGTTCGATGGCCTTCCATGAGCTAGCTATTGACCCGAGATCAAATCTGATGAAGCCTGAGTGACAACAAATTAAATTATCTTTCGCACTGGCGGATCCAGCCTCTCTCCGTGGGGGCATCTTTTTGTGGCAAAAAGGTACCCCCATTTTTTCCCGCATATTTGGGCCGGTCGCCTTACTTTGGTATTCGAGCTAAGAAATTCACTTTTCAAATTCACAAAAAAAAAAAAAAAAAAATTCTCCGAAAAAAAGTTTTTCCTATTTTCGACGGTCAAAAACACAAAATTTCGAATATTCCAGATAGCCATTTTGAAGAAAATGTAATTTATTTTCTTTTGACGTTTTTATTGGCAATTTGCTTCAAAACTCTATTTTCTACGATTGTTCAAACATTTATCGTTTTTTCGCCAAAAAATGTCATGACATGGCGGCATTAAAACGGCATTATTTCCCACAATACTGCATTAATTTAATTGGACTTTAGGTGAGAAGGCGTAGAATTGATGCAGCAAAATGTACTGAAAGTTTGACGTTGATATCTATTATAGTTTTGAAATTTTTGAGAAAATCCGGGAGGGGGGCTGATTCTGCCCCCCCCCCCCCCCAGCGGGGTGCGGGTTAACTGTCACCGGAGCTGCTTGAATTGCATCAGGTGCGCGCTGTTTTGTCTATCATTGAACGAAATGGATACATACAAACTTCAAATTCAATCACTCGAGAGAAGAAAAAACTTCTGTTTTCATGAAGTTTTCTCCTAACATCATTGTTTTTCACGTTCAGTGCAGGGAGCGTGCGGGGGGTGGGGGGGGGGGCATACTTGTATTGAATGCCCCTCCAAGATTCCTGTGGAAGGGGGGGGGGGGCGGTATTTATCCCTGATGCCCCCTGGATCCGCCAGTGCCAGCAATAACTACCAACGAGAGCCTCTGCCAGACACTTACCTAATGGAATTCATTTTCCCATTTTCCGAATTTGTATAAGTAATTACGAAATTTGTCATGCCGCGAAGCGGCGCGAAATTTTCCGGTTTTTGACTGTGGATAGCTGGATTTTGACTGCTGGAAAGGCGATTTACGATAAATTGGGAACGCGTGGGGGGGGGGGGGGGGGCATACTTGTATTGAATTCCCCCCTCCCATATTCCTGCGGGGGGGGGGGGGGGCATTTGCCCCTGATGCCCCCCCTGGATCCGCCAGTAATCTTTCGGGCGTTTTTTTTTTCCTCGCGCGTCGCTACCTCTTTTTGTTCTCGAGATATAGACGGGTTTTGGTAAGGACACCCATTTATGGCCTAAATTTTACCTTTGTTGACCTCTGGTGACCTCAATGACCTAAATGACCTGACCTAAAATAATGACTTAGTACATTCATTTGACCTTGTTTGTTTCGAGCTATCTAACCTGTTTCTGTTTGTCGCTATACGTTGCATGACTTTTGAAATATTGTAGGGGCGGGTATCCACCCCCCTCGGTTCGAACTTGGTGCGAACCCCGTCTGTACGTGGGTTAACCATTTTAGATACACGCACAAACAGGGCCTATTTTAAGGGAAAACCACTGGGGGGCAAAACATTTTTGGGGCATCTTTTTGGGGATAAAAGGTACCCCATTTTTTTATTCCACGGATTTGGGCCGGTCACCTTATTTTGGTATTCTAGCTTAAGAAATAACTTTTCGAATTCACAAAAAAAAAATGTTGACATTTTTCCGAGAAAAAAAATTGGGGGTCAAAAAACAAAGAATCACAAATCCGATATAGCCATTTCGAAGAGAATGGCATTTCCTTTCTTTTAACGTTTTTTATTTGCAATTCGCTTTGAAACCCTATTTTTACAATTTGTCAAATATTTATTGTTTTTCCACCAAAAATGGCATGACATGACATCATTAAAACGCTATTATCTCCCACAATACTACATTAATTTAATTGAAATTGGGTGAGAACACGTAGAATTGATGCAGTATAAGGCATTGAAAGTTTCACATTGATATCTATCACAGTTTTAAAGTTATTGAGAAAATCCGGGAGGGGGCAGAATCTGCCCCCCCCCCCCTCCCCCAGCAGGGCGCGCGTCACCGGGGCTGCTTGAATTGCATCAGGTGCGCTGTTTTGTCTCTATCATTGAAAGCAAGGGATACATCAAAACTTCAAATTCAATAACTTGAGAGCAGAAAAAACTTCCGATTTCATGAAGTTTTCTCCTAAGATCATTGTTTTGCACGTTCAGTGCAGGGAACGCGCAGGGGAGGGGGCATACTTGTATTGCATGCCCCCCCCCCCCCCAGATTCCTGTGGGGGGGGGGCATTTGCCCCTGATGTCCATCCCCTGGATCCGCCAGTGCAGGGGCGTAGCTTCTCCAAACAAGTTTGGGGGGTGGGGCTGAGCTGGAAAAAAATCGCTTAAAGTAACATCAAAATCCACAAAATACAGATTTCTCCCCGGATTTGACCCACTTCCTCGTCAAAGTTGGGGGGGGGGAATCCCCAGTTGGGAGAGGGAGGCTGAAGCCCCCCCCCCCACCAACTGAATAGGAACCTACACCCCTGCGCCAGTGGGGGATCCAGGGGGCGGACATACCCTCCCCCTTAGGTTTTTGGAAATCGCGGAAAACGACGCCATTTCGCTCCGCCATTTGTGTTACAACTGCTTGCCTATCAATTGCCCAAATCCTGTTAATTTGTTTACCTCGGGTCTCCTCAGGTCACGTCACAAGTCAAGTCTAGTGATCCCACCTCCAAAAATGTAAGGTCGTGCCGCAGCCACATTGTTTGACTGATCAGTTAGATACTCACATAATTTAATCAGGCCATAAACACCTACAATTCTGCTATTTCGGATGATTTTACATCGGTGACCTAAGGTGAATTCTATTTTGTGACCTCCCAATTATAAGTCATTGGGGGAAACATGAAAAATGCATATAAATCCAAAGGAAATGGCTAAATTTGGACAATTTTCACCGGGGTCCCGCATCTTTTGCAAAATACAAAGATCCAGAGGCGGATCTACGGTTGGGCAAAATGGGCAATTGCCCCCCCCCCCCAAACCGCCTGAAATCGGCGCAAGATTGACACATTTCCTGATATAGAAGAAAAGCTAAGCAACCTTTACTAAGGAAAGTTAGCTTTAAATCAGCTATCAATGCATAAACAACCCAAATCCGATGCGTTTTCAGAATTGTGTGAGACTTTTTTTTAATCCCCCCCAAAAAAAACGTTCTGGATCCGCCAATGCAAAGATCCATGTGGTATTTTTATCCTGTGACCTCCACGAGGTAAAATCTATTCACTCTGAGGTCATTCCGCATTCGTCATTTTTCTTCCATAACTTTTTTTACCGAACCAGTAAGGCGCCGTAGTTGAACCAGTAACCAGTAAGGCGCCGTACGTGAAGGAAATGTATGGTGAATTCCAACTCGATCAGGGAAGTAGTTTCTGAGATACAAATACGTGGTGCACACGTGCGCACGTGCAGAAGCACCCCACCCCTGACTTGTGGGAAAGTGGCGACTGAGAAATCCCTAACCACACACCAAATTTGAACACAATATCGGCTCAGCAGTTGTTCCCACCCACTCAAAATTGTGTGGCGACGTTCCTGATCCAACAACCCCCGATCTCCCCCACTCTGCCGCTAATGAGCAATTCTTCAAAGAATATTGAAATTCGAGATATTCCGGAAATAATTTAACCCGGCATTGACTGGGGTCCCAGCAGTACGCCATTGACTGGAGAGGGGGGGCGTTAAACGCCCCCTGGTTATCTTCCAAACCAATGATCGCAGCGAGACGCGCAAGGCGGCAATCGAAAGCTCTCAATGAGACAAATCTATAGCATACTCACAAATGTCAAAGTAAGGTCAAATGTCAGGTCACGGTCAGGTCAAAGGTCAAAATCGGCGTATTTTAATTTATGGGCCATACTTTCCATCCAAAGCCTTCGATTGCGACCAGTTGCACCCCAAGTGCTGCCAAAGATATGATACATATCCCGCATGAGCTAAAGTGAGATTGTTGGCCAAGGTCAAGGTCAAGGCCAGGTCACAAAAGGTCAATATGCTCAATATATCTACGAAAGTCATGCAACACATGTTTTATGAGTCATTTTCGACGTATAATTCGATAGTGATAGTCATTTTACCACCTGAATTAATTTACGTGAAGTAAATGTCAATTTCAGGTCAAGTTCAGGTTATCGAAGGTCAAAATTTTCAATTGTTAAATCTAAACAAAAAAGGCATGTTGCTAGACCAGTTTTGTCTCAGAAATACAGTGGTGGCATTTGTTTGTCTGTATCTAGTCCATAAAAGCCAAACAACGCAATTTCAAAATATGACGTCATAAGTTACCCATACTTTATATGTCATGTCAGTCGAAAATGGATATATCAGTTTGAATTTGGCATGGTAGTTACCTAGGTATGGTTCTCTGACATATCTTCCGGTTTTTGAATATTTTAGAAAATTTTGATTTTGTGATAATTTTCCCACCAAAAAAAAATGTTTTTTTTAGTTTTTGGGGTAAAAAAAACTAAAAATATCACAAATCCGAGACAACCAGTTTTTAGCCGTTGCAATTTTCTATCTTTTGGCATTTTTCGATTGCATTTTGCTTCAAATGTGGCATTTGTACGGCTTGGCAAAGTTTAGCTGATTTTGGTGTAAAACTCGTGTGTAGTGACGTCACTAAATTCGCTATAACTCGAGAGAGAAAAAATCGGCAAATTTGTATTTATTTTTGCATACAAGACTTAACAATTATTTATAAGAAGGTACCCGAAGTTTCACGTTGATAGCGCTATTAGTTTTTCAGCTATTGCGAAAATTAATCAGGGGGGGGGGGGGCGTTAACCGCCCCCGAGTCAATGGCGGGTTAAAGATACTTATTTTGGCTGGGAAATACTAACACTTAGGAATATCATGACATTTGCATTGGATTTGTATACATTTATCACCAGGTAAGCATATTTTATTTTAATTGAATACCTATCAAGCGAAAAATGACATGAGAATACTGAAATCAGGGTGGGCAACATTCCTTGACTGGGGGGGGGGGGCAAAACGGCTCACTGGGGGGGCATTTGCCCCCCCAGTTAACATGTTAAAATAGGCCCTGCGCACAAGGCACCTTGAAGGTCCCAGCAGCAACACAATCAATAAGAGGTAACGCGGAACGTATAGCCCTCAACATTTTACGTTGTCCCGATTGCTCACGTTTGTGACATATTACATTGGAAACACATAAATTCGAGGTAATTCACAGTCACTAATGTGTAGACTATGGAGTGCGGAGGGGCTTTACGCGAAACGATCCGTCGTAAGTTTGGAAAGACAACTTCAGAAAATAGCAACGTATAAAACTTCCATTGAAAATGTTAAGCGCTCACGGGATTTTCAAGTAGCTTGTCTTAGTGTATGGCCACTGGCAGATCCAGCAGGGGGGGGGGGGGGGGGGGCAAGCTGACATGCCCCAAACCGCCCAAATTCGCCCAAAATTTGACATATGTTCTGATTTAATAAGACAAATTAACCCGCGCCCCGCTGGGGTATTCGGTCGAACACGCTGGGGGGGGGGGGCAGATTCTGCCCCTTCGTTATATTCCGAACCAATAACCGCAGCGAGACGCGCAAGGCCGTAATTGAAAGCTCTCAATGAGCCGCATCTAACGTTTATGAGACATTTTCAAAATAAGGTCGCATCTCAGGACACGGCCAGGTCAAAAGTCAAAATTAAGGTATTTTAGTTTTTGGGCCATACTTTCCATCCAAAGCCTTAGATTGAGACTATTATCGCACAAAGTACTCTCAAAGATATAATACATCTCCCGCATTAGGAAAAAGTCAAATTGTAAGCAAAGGTTAAGGTCACAAAAGGTCACTTTTGGTAAGAGGTCTACGAAGGTTATTTTACACGCAGAATTTGATAGTAGCAGCCATTTGCACACCCTGACACCATATATGGTCAAGGTCAGGTCACATAAGGTCAAAATTTGAAATTGATTCATCTAAATAAAAAAGGCATGTCTCTAGACCAGTATTGTCTCAGAAAAACAGTGGTGGCATATATTTGTCTGTATCTGGTAAATAAAAGTCAAACAAAACGTAACTTAAAAAAAGACGTCATGAGTTTCTTATGCTTACGGAGCCATAAGTCAATTAGGATATTGCTTTGAAATTTGGTTTGGGTATCGTCCATACCTGGTTCACTCAGATATATTCCGTTTTTCATATCTTCGAGAAATAAAAAAATTTGAAAAGTTTTCTGGAAAATTGTATATTTGCATTTTTAGGAGTCGAAAACCCAAACTTTCGCAAATCTGAGATAGTAGTTTTGAAGAGAATGCCATTTCCTTTCTTTTGGCGTTTTTCATTTACAATCTCCTTCAAAACTCTATTTTCTACGATTTGTAAAACATTTATCGTTTTTCGACCAAAAATGGCGTGACATGACGTCATTAAAACGTCATGATCTCACAAAGTGCTACATCAATTTCATTGAACTTTTGTAAAAAGACGTAGAATTAATGCAGCATAAGGTACAGTAAGTTGTACGTCGATACCTATCATAGGAGTTGGGCTGAGGGGCCGAGGTCTTCTCCCATTGGGCCGAGGGGCCCTTCGGGCCCCTCGACCCAATGGGGGGGGGGGGGCACGTGCCCCCTGTGCCCCCCCTGGCTGCGCCCCTGGAGGGGCCCCTAGACTATCTGAAGAGACCCTGGGCCTTTCAACAGTAAGAATGCAGTTGTCCGGGGAATAAAACTCAAAATTTTCGCGCCACTCCGCGGCGCAATGTAACTACAAATTAAATTATATGCGGGTTATAAAAAATCGGCCCGTTTCTCGGCGGATGTATGTTATGTTTCTACTTTCCTATATAATTGGCCAAAATAGTACATTTGAACACTTTTTACCGCACTTTTAAACGCACAATATAACATTTTTAGAGGTCCGCACCATACGCAATGCGACGCATTGATGAGAAAGCATATACTCAAAATTTTGATGAGAAAAATTTTGATGAGAAAAATGATGAGAAAGCATAAGACTCAAAATTTTCGCGCCGCCCCGCAGCGCAATGTCTTCAAAAGTTCCAGGTCTTGAGCTCAAAAAATATTCCAAGTTGGTATAGTTAATTCCAAATTGGTGTCGCTGGTTCCAAAGTTGATATGGCAGTTTGCTAACCCCAGCTCCTAAAAGTTGGTATGACCCATGCCATACCTGTCATACTGAATTTCCATCCTTGTAACGCGCCTTTTCATCCGTTTTGTTTGACCCTTTCAACGCTTGGGAAAGCTTTCAACGCCCGAAAAGGGGCCCTTTCGAGGCGCCCCCCTGGACGAAATCCTGGCTACGTGCCTGACTGCATACAACTTTACATGTACTAAGCACGGTACTTAGAATACTAAGCAAAAGTACTAAGCAAAAGTATTATTTTATTTACGAAATAGATTCGCCGTTAATTGTCACTGAGCTGGCAAAAATCAACGGCGATATGCATGCAGAATCATCTCATTGTACTCCCGCCGGGCAGATGCTCTAGATATTTTTGCTCTGATGTCACAGCTCTGCACTTGACATTTGTTTCAAACGCTCAGTTTTGTGAGCCAACAATCTGAGCAGAAAACACGTGCTGGTCATCCGCAGACGGCCTAGGCCTGCCACTGACCCCTTTGGCGCGTGCTGCGGCCGAGCCCGCTGTCGGATCGATGCCAAATTTTAATACGATGATGGCACTGTACCACCGGACCTGCGTGCCAATTATCGCGCACCTGACCGAAACCGGCGCCGAGTTATTAGGAGTTATTAGGGATGACACTCGGACGGTGGACGGACATGTTATAATTAATAATACAGAGATTAAGAATATATACGTAATTTAAAATTCTGCTCTCTGATTGGTCGTGACGTCAGATGGCAATAGTTCAGGCGATCGAAGTTACCGTGAGGTAGTCTTGGGCGGCTCGGTTAACCCTCGCCCGGGTAGGACAAAATCACTACGTATTCGGGTAGGGGGGGTACGACCCCCCTTAGCGTTTCGCCCCTAATTTAGCTAGAGCTTTGATTAAAAGACGAACGTGTTGCTTGTGACGAGAGGAAGCCGCTCATACCCGATTTTAAGGTCTTGGATCATTAGGTAACCTCTGAGGTCATGTCAGTGACCCAGAAGTCATACAAATTGTAAATGCATATAAATTTAACTTTATCAAGCTAGAATTGTGAATGAGCATATCATAATGCTTAATGGGTGCCAAATTCGTAATCAGCGTCACAAAATGTCCTAAAAACTGCCAAATTCCAAAAAAGGTCATGTCAGGTCATCTGAGGTCAGTGACCTCGGTTGACCTATGGCAGCACATGACCCCAGTGGAACATGTAATTATGTAAAATGGATCCCAAATTTGAAATCAGCGTCACAAAATGTCCTAGAAACCGCCAGAAGACCAAAAAAGTAATCTGAGTTCATCGGAGGTCAATGACCTCAATTGGCCTCTGAAAAGGTCAATCGAGGTCACAATCTCAGTGGAAACCACAACTATCACCTGGAAACACCTGTGAATATGCTCCTGAACAACAAACACTAGGAAACTGCACAAGTTACAAGCATCGATATTGCGGGACGCCAGTTGCGCCTGACATGACCGTGATAAACAGGTCATAGGTCACGGGTCATGTGGGTTAGAAATTCAAAATCTTCAGATTCTGTGTCAAATTTTTCCCAAGTAGGGTACTTTTTCCATCGCAATCGGTTAGAAACTACGCGAATTATTCCAGAAAAACCGAGGGGGTGACATCCCCCCCCCTACCTGGGCGAGGGTTAACGCATTATTTTAATTTGGAGGTTCAGCAGAAATATAAACAGCGTACTTATCGCACGCAAATTAAAGCACGTGAAACGGATAATTTAATCAGATATTATGGCATGTGTAATCACGCGGTTTTTCAGAAACAACATAAAACTAAAGTTACCGATTTCTACCTGGCGACCAAATCGATCATCTTTGCGGAAGCTTAGAAGGCATTTTAACGGATCGCTACAGCCCCACGGATCTTGAAGGAGGCTCCAGATCTTATCCCTACAAGTTCTGGACCTGACAGAAGCTATCTCAGAACATTTGTATTTGTATTTGTATTTCGTTTAAAGAACACTCCACAGCAGCAGTGGCTTTTCAGGCTCCGAGTCATGTGCAGGGTCCAGAGTCAAAAATGAAAGCTCGCGCAGAATACACAAACATACACATTTTCGCACACAAGCACGCGCACACACACTCAGGCACACATCTGCCGTTTCAATGCTCGTTGAAATCGCTGCCCGCTGAGAGTAACGAGATCGGATGACAGCTGGTTGTGCAGCGCCGGCGCTCTCTAGCAGAAGCGCCGACTCACGGCCTCGGTTCTGGACCGAGGTACGTGGAGCAGACTGTCCTGCCTGGTTGTACGTTGCTGTACGTCCGAGTTCAAACGGAGGACGGCTGCTCGGGAGTCGGGTTCTCCACTATGGAGCACCTTGTGGGTCAGGCGAGTGTTGAATAGTCCGCAAGCTGCTGGGCTTCCAAGCAGCACAGTCTCTCTCGCAGGTCCGTAACATGATCAAATTTGTCCTACCAAAGATAACTTTGGCAGTGAAGTTCAAGACTTTCTGTATCTTAGCTATGTTCTTTTTTTTAGCCGTTACCATAAACTGATATGCAGTAACGGACTTGCGAGAGAACCAGGGCTGATACAAGTGAGGTGATGAGACCCTGAGGCACCACGTAACGAACGTGTGACAGACCCAGAAGTGTTCCAGTGCAGCGACGGCTGACGGCACCCACGTGGCTGTCCCATGCCAGGTTTGTGTCGAAAATTATGCCCAGATGTTTTACCTCGTAACAAGGGACGAGGTTTGTGTCACGAAAGGTGACTTCAAAATTTGGAAGGTTGCGCAAATTTTGGCGGTTTCCGAAAACAATGAGTTGTGTTTTGTTCATGTTGACCTTGAGGGCGTTCGTGCATAACCATTGGGCCAAAGATGCCAGCGAGTTGTCCATGCTGGAGATGAGCGCTAGGAGTTCGCTCTTTTTACCAAAGACCAGCACCTGGGTGTCGTCAGCTGCACGTCAGGGTGTCGTCAGCTGTCGTCAGCACCTGGGTGTCGTCAGCGGCACTGCAGCACCATTGAGGGCACGATCGTATTTTGCAAATGGTTTCTTGTGCTGCGTTTCGTTGGGGGCAGTCTCCGGATCTGAGCTCTTCTCCCTACTTCCTGGGGGGGGGGGGGGGGGGGGGGGACTTGAAAGCACAGGTGTTATAATATACAAAAAAGAAAGAAACAAGAAACAACTAAAGAGAGCCATGGGAGCTGCAGTGCGGGCCATCCCCGCCGACATGTGCCCGTATAAGCAGTGGTGAGTCTGAGGCGGAGGGAAGATCTGTGCCTCAGCCGAAGCGGAGCCCATCCCGAACATGTGCTGTAGTGGCAAGAAAGATTACGGCTCGTGTTTTGAATGCGCACAAAATAAATATCCGTTACATTTTGAGCAGTTTGATGTGAACAGCAAATCAGGGGAAATGTTAACCATCTTTGTTTTCCACGAGAAACGCCGATGTTGTCTGATGTTTGATGTCACATCAATTCCTTTATAAATTATCAACATTTACATACGACTATCTCGCGAAATATTGATTTTTCTGCCAATTGGTGTGTATCACGTTCATCAGTGTATTGTTCTTATTATTTTGCAAACAGTCACCAAACAACCTGCAACAAGTCTATTATAAGATATTAAAATGATAGATAATTGCACATCATTGCTTAAGCCTGGCACCACCGGCTTATTTCCGGCACTGGCGACGGTAGGTGACGCTGTCCTCGCCATAGGTGGCTCTGCGCTCGTCATAGATGGCTCTGTCCTCGCCAAAGATAGTGCTGTGTTCGTCCTAGATGGCACTGTGCTCGTCTCAGATGGCGCTGTGTTCGTCATAGATGGCACTGTGCTCGTCTCAGATGGCGCTGTGTTCGTCATAGATGACACTGTGCTCGTCTCAGATGGCACTGTGCTCGTCTCAGATGGCACTGTGTGCCTCAGTCGTCACCGCTGCCGCATCCAGGTGGTCTCGTAAATGTACGAGATGCCAGTACCAGCGAACGTGCCATAATCGGGGCGGCTCTCGAGCATTCTGAACCCAGCCGCCTGCAGTCGTCGAACTGAGCGCAAAAACTCCACCGCGTCCTCCGGCTTCAGATTGAACTTTTTCCCTGGGTCTGCGCTGAGCGTACCGTGTGGGAACAGGAGGTGCAGTTCCAGTGTAAACTGCGGCAACCGACGCAGCACGCTATCAGCAGCGCCCAGCTGGTCGCGCAGGATGCTCCACTCACTCCCCTCCACGTCCAGCTTCATGTAGTCGATGCGGCGTCCCTCGTGACCTAGGTGACGAACCAGGTCGTCCAACGTCATCAGCTGAAACTCCTGACCACCGGCGCGGTGCGTCCATGAGCGACCGTCCACTCCGATGTAGTGTACATGTAAACCTGCGGGGAGTGTGCTCGTGTTAAGCCGCACGGTCGGATCGAACGCGTGCACCGTGCAGCCGAAACGGATCATCTCGGTTTCGAACGAGAGGTCGTCGCGGACGCCGAATGAGTAGACGAGGCAGGGTCCGCCCGGCGGCAGCAGGCCATCGTCCAGACAGACGGTTTTCTTTCCGTCCATGACTGATAGCATGAAGCAGGAGTCCTCGTCGCCCGGAGTGGCGTCGACACATTGACATTTGCCGCCCGGGAAGATGGTGGAGCGGCAGTGGGCCTTCTGGTTGGCGGGCGACAGCAGCTGCTTCAGCTGGCTGAAGACCTCCTCCGTGGAGAGGGCGTCAACTGACTGAGCCAGTGCACTGGAAAACAGGTCACATCAGGTCAGGGGCGTCGCTGACGGGGGGGGGGTCACGACCCCCCCCCCCACACACACACACACACACACACACTTTCGAAAACCGGGGGGGGGGGGGGGGGGGGGTGACCCCCCACACACTTTTTATGGCGGCCGAACCCTCCCCCCCCCAACACACTTTTTATGGCGGAAGCTGATTTTAGTTTGCATGTAATTCCTATTAAAATCAAGATTGGAATAGGAAAAATACGACGTGGCAGGGGAGTAGCTTCTCCAGAAAAATTGTGGGGGAGGACTGAGCTGGGAAAATCGCTTAAAGTACCATCAAAATCCACTAAAATACAGATTTCTCCCCGGATTTGACCCACTTCCTCGTCCAAGTTGGGGTGGCTGTAGCCAAGAGTGTGCGTGTGTGTGGGGGGGGGGGGGGGGTGAAGCCCCTCAACTGAATAGGATCCTACACCCCTGCGACGTGGAAATGGGCTCAGTCAGTTACGGATGAAATTCCCTTCGTTTTCCCTTCGACACACCGCTGCTCCGAAAGGAAAACTAAGGAAATTCCACCCGTAACATGCAGGGACGTCGCCGACGGGAGGGTCGGGGGGACAGTCCCCCCGACCCCACTCTCAAAAAGAGGGTGGTTGACCCCCCTCCCCACACACACACACACACACACACACACACGCACACGCACGCACACACGCACCCACCCACGCACCCACCCACGCACCCACCCACGCACCCACGCACCCACCCACCCACGCACACACACACACACACACACACACACACACACACACACACACACACACACACACACACACACACACACACACACACACACACACACACACACACACACACACACACACACACACACACACACACACACACACACACACACACACACACACACACACACACACACACACACACACACACACACACACACACACACACACACACACACACACACACACACACACACACACACACACACACACACACACACACACACACACACACACACACACACACACACACACACACACACACACACACACACACACACACACACACACACACACACACACACACACACACACACACACACACACACACACACACACACACACACACACACACACACACACACACACACACACACACACACACACACACACACACACACACACACACACACACACACACACACACACACACACACACACACACACACACACACACACACACACACACACACACACACACACACACACACACACACACACACACACACACACACACACACACACACACACACACACACACACACACACACACACACACACACACACACACACACACACACACACACACACACACACACACACACACACACACACACACACACACACACACACACACACACACACACACACACACACACACACACACACACACACACACACACACACACACACACACACACACACACACACACACACACACACACACACACACACACACACACACACACACACACACACACACACACACACACACACACACACACACACACACACACACACACACACACACACACACACACACACACACACACACACACACACACACACACACACACACACACACACACACACACACACACACACACACACACACACACACACACACACACACACACACACACACACACACACACACCACACACACACACACACACACACACACACACACACACACACACACACACACACACACACACACACACACACACACACACACACACACACACACACACACACACACACACACACACACACACACACACACACACACACACACACACACACACACACACACACACACACACACACACACACACACACACACACACACACACACACACACACACACACACACACACACACACACACACACACACACACACACACACACACACACACACACACACACACACACACACACACACACACACACACACACACACACACACACACACACACACACACACACACACACACACACACACACACACACACACACACACACACACACACACACACACACACACACACACACACACACACACACACACACACACACACACACACACACACACACACACACACACACACACACACACACACACACACACACACACACACACACACACACACACACACACACACACACACACACACACACACACACACACACACACACACACACACACACACACACACACACACACACACACACACACACACACACACACACACACACACACACACACACACACACACACACACACACACACACACACACACACACACACACACACACACACACACACACACACACACACACACACACACACACACACACACACACACACACACACACACACACACACACACACACACACACACACACACACACACACACACACACACACACACACACACACACACACACACACACACACACACACACACACACACACACACACACACACACACACACACACACACACACACACACACACACACACACACACACACACACACACACACACACACACACACACACACACACACACACACACACACACACACACACACACACACACACACACACACACACACACACACACACACACACACACACACACACACACACACACACACACACACACACACACACACACACACACACACACACACACACACACACACACACACACACACACACACACACACACACACACACACACACACACACACACACACACACACACACACACACACACACACACACACACACACACACACACACACACACACACACACACACACACACACACACACACACACACACACACACACACACACACACACACACACACACACACACACACACACACACACACACACACACACACACACACACACACACACACACACACACACACACACACACACACACACACACACACACACACACACACACACACACACACACACACACACACACACACACACACACACACACACACACACACACACACACACACACACACACACACACACACACACACACACACACACACACACACACACACACACACACACACACACACACACACACACACACACACACACACACACACACACACACACACACACACACACACACACACACACACACACACACACACACACACACACACACACACACACACACACACACACACACACACACACACACACACACACACACACACACACACACACACACACACACACACACACACACACACACACACACACACACACACACACACACACACACACACACACACACACACACACACACACACACACACACACACACACACACACACACACACACACACACACACACACACACACACACACACACACACACACACACACACACACACACACACACACACACACACACACACACACACACACACACACACACACACACACACACACACACACACACACACACACACACACACACACACACACACACACACACACACACACACACACACACACACACACACACACACACACACACACACACACACACACACACACACACACACACACACACACACACACACACACACACACACACACACACACACACACACACACACACACACACACACACACACACACACACACACACACACACACACACACACACACACACACACACACACACACACACACACACACACACACACACACACACACACACACACACACACACACACACACACACACACACACACACACACACACACACACACACACACACACACACACACACACACACACACACACACACACACACACACACACACACACACACACACACACACACACACACACACACACACACACACACACACACACACACACACACACACACACACACACACACACACACACACACACACACACACACACACACACACACACACACACACACACACACACACACACACACACACACACACACACACACACACACACACACACACACACACACACACACACACACACACACACACACACACACACACACACACACACACACACACACACACACACACACACACACACACACACACACACACACACACACACACACACACACACACACACACACACACACACACACACACACACACACACACACACACACACACACACACACACACACACACACACACACACACACACACACACACACACACACACACACACACACACACACACACACACACACACACACACACACACACACACACACACACACACACACACACACACACACACACACACACACACACACACACACACACACACACACACACACACACACACACACACACACACACACACACACACACACACACACACACACACACACACACACACACACACACACACACACACACACACACACACACACACACACACACACACACACACACACACACACACACACACACACACACACACACACACACACACACACACACACACACACACACACACACACACACACACACACACACACACACACACACACACACACACACACACACACACACACACACACACACACACACACACACACACACACACACACACACACACACACACACACACACACACACACACACACACACACACACACACACACACACACACACACACACACACACACACACACACACACACACACACACACACACACACACACACACACACACACACACACACACACACACACACACACACACACACACACACACACACACACACACACACACACACACACACACACACACACACACACACACACACACACACACACACACACACACACACACACACACACACACACACACACACACACACACACACACACACACACACACACACACACACACACACACACACACACACACACACACACACACACACACACACACACACACACACACACACACACACACACACACACACACACACACACACACACACACACACACACACACACACACACACACACACACACACACACACACACACACACACACACACACACACACACACACACACACACACACACACACACACACACACACACACACACACACACACACACACACACACACACACACACACACACACACACACACACACACACACACACACACACACACACACACACACACACACACACACACACACACACACACACACACACACACACACACACACACACACACACACACACACACACACACACACACACACACACACACACACACACACACACACACACACACACACACACACACACACACACACACACACACACACACACACACACACACACACACACACACACACACACACACACACACACACACACACACACACACACACACACACACACACACACACACACACACACACACACACACACACACACACACACACACACACACACACACACACACACACACACACACACACACACACACACACACACACACACACACACACACACACACACACACACACACACACACACACACACACACACACACACACACACACACACACACACACACACACACACACACACACACACACACACACACACACACACACACACACACACACACACACACACACACACACACACACACACACACACACACACACACACACACACACACACACACACACACACACACACACACACACACACACACACACACACACACACACACACACACACACACACACACACACACACACACACACACACACACACACACACACACACACACACACACACACACACACACACACACACACACACACACACACACACACACACACACACACACACACACACACACACACACACACACACACACACACACACACACACACACACACACACACACACACACACACACACACACACACACACACACACACACACACACACACACACACACACACACACACACACACACACACACACACACACACACACACACACACACACACACACACACACACACACACACACACACACACACACACACACACACACACACACACACACACACACACACACACACACACACACACACACACACACACACACACACACACACACACACACACACACACACACACACACACACACACACACACACACACACACACACACACACACACACACACACACACACACACACACACACACACACACACACACACACACACACACACACACACACACACACACACACACACACACACACACACACACACACACACACACACACACACACACACACACACACACACACACACACACACACACACACACACACACACACACACACACACACACACACACACACACACACACACACACACACACACACACACACACACACACACACACACACACACACACACACACACACACACACACACACACACACACACACACACACACACACACACACACACACACACACACACACACACACACACACACACACACACACACACACACACACACACACACACACACACACACACACACACACACACACACACACACACACACACACACACACACACACACACACACACACACACACACACACACACACACACACACACACACACACACACACACACACACACACACACACACACACACACACACACACACACACACACACACACACACACACACACACACACACACACACACACACACACACACACACACACACACACACACACACACACACACACACACACACACACACACACACACACACACACACACACACACACACACACACACACACACACACACACACACACACACACACACACACACACACACACACACACACACACACACACACACACACACACACACACACACACACACACACACACACACACACACACACACACACACACACACACACACACACACACACACACACACACACACACACACACACACACACACACACACACACACACACACACACACACACACACACACACACACACACACACACACACACACACACACACACACACACACACACACACACACACACACACACACACACACACACACACACACACACACACACACACACACACACACACACACACACACACACACACACACACACACACACACACACACACACACACACACACACACACACACACACACACACACACACACACACACACACACACACACACACACACACACACACACACACACACACACACACACACACACACACACACACACACACACACACACACACACACACACACACACACACACACACACACACACACACACACACACACACACACACACACACACACACACACACACACACACACACACACACACACACACACACACACACACACACACACACACACACACACACACACACACACACACACACACACACACACACACACACACACACACACACACACACACACACACACACACACACACACACACACACACACACACACACACACACACACACACACACACACACACACACACACACACACACACACACACACACCACACACACACACACACACACACACACACACACACACACACACACACACACACACACACACACACACACACACACACACACACACACACACACACACACACACACACACACACACACACACACACACACACACACACACACACACACACACACACACACACACACACACACACACACACACACACACACACACACACACACACACACACACACACACACACACACACACACACACACACACACACACACACACACACACACACACACACACACACACACACACACACACACACACACACACACACACACACACACACACACACACACACACACACACACACACACACACACACACACACACACACACACACACACACACACACACACACACACACACACACACACACACACACACACACACACACACACACACACACACACACACACACACACACACACACACACACACACACACACACACACACACACACACACACACACACACACACACACACACACACACACACACACACACACACACACACACACACACACACACACACACACACACACACACACACACACACACACACACACACACACACACACACACACACACACACACACACACACACACACACACACACACACACACACACACACACACACACACACACACACACACACACACACACACACACACACACACACACACACACACACACACACACACACACACACACACACACACACACACACACACACACACACACACACACACACACACACACACACACACACACACACACACACACACACACACACACACACACACACACACACACACACACACACACACACACACACACACACACACACACACACACACACACACACACACACACACACACACACACACACACACACACACACACACACACACACACACACACACACACACACACACACACACACACACACACACACACACACACACACACACACACACACACACACACACACACACACACACACACACACACACACACACACACACACACACACACACACACACACACACACACACACACACACACACACACACACACACACACACACACACACACACACACACACACACACACACACACACACACACACACACACACACACACACACACACACACACACACACACACACACACACACACACACACACACACACACACACACACACACACACACACACACACACACACACACACACACACACACACACACACACACACACACACACACACACACACACACACACACACACACACACACACACACACACACACACACACACACACACACACACACACACACACACACACACACACACACACACACACACACACACACACACACACACACACACACACACACACACACACACACACACACACACACACACACACACACACACACACACACACACACACACACCACTTTTTGCGGGAGAAGTTAACAATTTATCGTAAAAATTGCCTTTGCAGCAAAGTTCAGCTATCAACAGTCAAAAAGGGGAAATTTCGCGCCGCTTCGCGGCATGACACAAGTTTCGCAATTGCTTATACAAATTTGGAAAATGAGAAAACGAATTCCACCAGGGCCCACTACCTTCATAAAATATTAACCTTCAAGCGGGTTACATGTTTAGCTAGTCTGCCGAGTTCAGAAAAAGGCGACGCGAACACAAAGACGCGGACATCGGCACCCGGAAGCTGTTCCAGCGGTGCCCAGCTTGCTGGACCGAGGAGCTAATAGTGGGGACCAGACCAGGACCATCTCCCCAAGCCATCTCCCCCCAGGCTCCTCCAGATCCACAGGGACCATTTATGCGCGGAAACGACGTGCTGCCCCTTGCTGCTTTTAAACCATTTTCACTGTTACTAGTTGTTTGTTACAGTTTGGTTCATATGTATACAGTTATTATTATCATATGTACTATTGAGCGCTGACTGCCACCGGTCATCGTTATTTACTACCCGAGGCTAAGGTATATGAAAAACTACCTTCATTTAAATATTTTTCATCATTCTGAGATGTGTAACCAGGAAAAGGGGTTACCTGAGGCTTGGCTCCACTCACGGTCTGGTTCCAATATAACAATTTCATTTTCAACGACCTAAAATTAACATTTTCTCGCCGCTTCGCGGCGTCACATCGGTGGCCATCATCATTACGAAGCCATCGTCATCGTATTCGGTTCCTCGTGACGCTGAATTGAATTTATAGCATTTTTAGCTTATTATCCTATACATGGCCCACCGCTTATATTTCAGGGTTTTATCAAGAAAACGCGTTAAAAAACCTACTTTAATATGAAAATCCACCTAAATGCTGCAAAGGCTTAAATACACGCAAAAAATGGGGGTATATTTTTTTCGTCATTTCAGCCGACCCTCCCACTCAAAAATCGTCGGCGACGCCACTGCATCAGGTGTTAGACCGCAGTGTAGGGCGTTAATGTGGCTTCAACGTTTCCAATGAAAAGTTGCTTAGGCTCATTGATCTATATATCAATATAGATCTATAGATCGCATATATGCGACCAAGCTGTTGTTGCCCACTCAAAAATCGTCGGCGACGCCACTGCATCAGGTGTTAGACCGCAGTGTAGGGCGTTAATGTGGCTTCAACGTTTCCAATGAAAAGTTGCTTAGGCTCATTGATCTATATATCAATATAGATCTATAGATCGCATATATGCGACCAAGCTGTTGTTGCGTCTTAGAATGACAGTTAAATTGAACGAAAATTAAAATATTGAGCAATATTGTAGAGAGGTAACTACACAATATTGGAGTAGTTACTGCGTTCTACAAATTTCACAAATGTCAATTTTGGCAAAGTTATACGCAGATAAAATTTGTATCTGCGTATTTATTGGATTCCAACACAGGAAACCTTTGAACATGCAGGTAAAACATCGTATTTGCTTATATGTTGGATTGCAACACAGGAGCAGGAGCGTAGGAACGTGACGAAAAGTGAGGGGGCCAGCAACACTTCGATCTCGTCTTGAGGGGAACGCAATCCCCTATGCGATATTTCTACGCAGATTTGAGGCCTTCTCGTCTTCGCGAATCTGTTGGACTTTGACATTTTATCTCATGAAGTAAAATTGCTGATTTTAGCAAACATTTGGTCAAATATTGAGGGAGCCATGGCATCTGCCCCCCCCCCCCCCCCCGCGCGTTCCTACGCCTATGCACAGGAGAACAATTCAACAGTAGCGTTTTTGTGGTTGGCAAATCCCTATCAATTCACACGGCCCCGCCACAGCACGCCAAAGAGCGCTTGTTTGCCTTTGAACGGTGATGGCGCCTCATGACCTGGAGCCGGAAGATAGTGGTGGACCTGGAGCCGGAAGATAGTGGTGGACCTGGAGCGGGAAGATAGTGGTGGACCTGGAGCCGGAAGATAGTGGTGGACCTGGAGCCGGAAGATAGTGGTGGACCTGGAGCCGGAAGATAGTGGTGGACCTGGAGCCGGAAGATAGTGGTGGACCTGGAGCTGGAAGATAGTGGTGGACCTGGAGCCGGAAGATAGTGGTGGACCTTACCGTCGAGCGCGGAGAGCATGGCATGGCATTGTCAACTCCTAGCTCCGACTGCCGGTGTGAAGGTTATAATAGACTTGTTCAAAATCAAAATGTACAACAATTATCAACAATGCTTGCCAGTTTCCACGTGATCCACCTATTTGTATTATATTTCAATAGGCCTTCTGCGGCGCTCACCGGCCGCAGGAGCCTCTCCCTTGTGAATTCAAATATTTATGAGGCTAAACTGGTCGACTGCCAAAGCCGGCTTGGTGGTTATTTTTGTGTGGTCGAAGCTCGTGACTCGCATGACTGTGTCACGGCGGTAGACACCAGTCACCTGCTATAAAAACGCGCCCGCACTCGATGTCTGCCAGAGTACGTCTATCCCAGTGCTCACTAAGTCACTAGCGAGCCTGAGTCACTAGCGAGCCTGCGTCACTAGCGAGCCTGAGTCACTAGCGAGCCTAAGCCACTAGCGAGCCTGAGTCACTAGCGAGCCTGAGCCACTAGCGAGCCTGAGTCACTAGCCAGCCTGAGTCACTGGCGAGCCTGAGTCACTAGCCAGCCTGAGTCACAAGCGAGCCTGTGTCACTAGCGAGCCTGAGCCACTAGCGAGCCTGAGTCACTAGCCAGCCTGAGTCACTAGCGAGCCTGAGTCACTAGCGAGCCTGAGCCACTAGCGAGCCTGCGCCACTAGCCAGCCTGAGTCACTAGCGAGCCTGAGCCACTAGCGAGTATGAGTCACTAGCGAGCCTGAGTCACTAGCGAGCCTGAGTCACTAGCGAATCTGAGCCACCAGCGAGCCTGATCCACTAGCGAGCCTGAGCCACTAGCGAGCCTGAGCCACTAGCGAGCCTGAGCCACTAGCGAGCCTGAGCCACTAGCGAGCTTGAGCCACTAGCGAGCCTGAGCCACTAGCGAGCCTGAGTCACTAGCGAGCCTGCGTCACTAGCGAGCCTGAGTCACTAGCGAGCCTGAGCCACTAGCGAGCCTGAGCCACTAGCGAGCCTGAGTCACCGTAGGTTGTGCAGTGCCGCAGTCCAGCTCGCGTGAAACACGTGGTGCAGCCTTTATTTCTGACGAGATTACTTTGAATCAAATGAACACATTCGAGACGGTGTGAAGGGAGACACAAACCGTACGCGGCTACGCCACGTCACGCTTGTCTGTCCATGCCCATGACTGGGAAGGTGACTGACCATTTACGACTGCAGCTCCTCCCGTATCCCGCTGCCGGGTTATGGCACCGCTCGAGTGATCAGGGACGGCGTGTCAGAGAGTGTATCTATCTGCCGGGTTATGGCACCGCTCGGGTGATCAGGGACGGCGTGTCAGAGAGTGTATCTATCTGCCGGGTTATGGCACCGCTCGGGTGATCAGAGACAGTGTGTCAGAGAGTGTATCTATCTGCCGGGTTATGGCACCGCTCGGGTGATCAGGGACGGCGTGTCAGAGAGTGTATCTATCTGCCGGGTTATGGCACCGCTCGGGTGATCAGAGACGGTGTGTCAGAGAGTGTATCGAAGGTCCCGTAATCCGGATCGAATATCAAAGTCCAGCAGGCCGCGCTGCCCTGCCGATTTTCGAGATTGAAAGCAGAGACGATCAAAATTCAGTGAGAAGGAATTATTTAAAGAAGATTACCAGACAGTTTCACACACTGGTCAGAACGAACGAACGTGATCATTCGTCGACCTGTTGTGACCTGAGCGGAAGATTCGTATTATACGTACTTGTCATCAATCCATTGTTGTCGTTCGGATGTAAACAGCGCTGCGGTGACGATTAGGACTCCCGCCGCCAAACAGATCACCACCGCTGCCCGTCTGCGCCGACTCCGAACTGAGAAGAACATGATGGGTCTGAAAAAATCAGATCAAATTAACAAAATCGAATATGTATCACGCCTTCATGCTTTAAAGGGAATGTCTCACCTTTGTGAAAGTTGTCGAATCACATTTAATTGTATGAGCACATGTCAGGCGAGGTCAGCTGAACATGTTCTGAACTTTTTTCCGAAACAAAATGCGTATCTTGGAAGATGTTCAACTTTTAGTTTTAAGAGAAAAGTTGGGATGGTGACGTCATATGATTTTTTTTTTAATAACAGGGAAATCCTTTGTGCTGCCAAATGTATGGCACAATTTTTTGTCGACATCTATTGCGCAGAAAAAGCGAACCACCCGGTGTCTAGATTGGCTTAGATTGCGAACCACCCGGGGATCGAGAAATGAAAGACGAAAATATTCCAAGGCTGACCTTAAAACAAGTTGACTATCATTACCAGGTGGGTAAAGAGACGACACTGTCGGTTTAGAGTCCCTATTCAAATACACATGGGCCTTATTTTTTTACAGATGTCAAAATCAAACTCTAATATCTTTTTGATTAGATCATTGTGGTTGTTTTACCTGCTACCATACTTTATTGCAATGCCTAGTCATAAAAATGGCTATCTCAACTCAAATATAATGTTAAGGTGGGATAGTCCCTTTAACCCGGCAGCCACTGGGGTATTTTCTGTAACACGACTCGCTGGGCACGCCCCCCCCCCCCTTGTATCTTCGGAACAAATAGCACGATCGCGCTGGCTCAAACGGCAATCGATAGCCCAGGAAATTTAATCGACTGCAAATAATTTGTGTTGACCTGTAGGTCACCAATGACGTCACAGGTCCTGTCAAGCAAAAACAAATAATTGATTCTCATAGCGCATGATTTAGAGATAAATTATGAAATTAGAGACGCGTAAAATATACAGAGAGGGTCAGGCTATATACTATGCAACAGTAAATGCCTATTCCAGCCATTCTGACGTCGGGCTAACGTCCATGACCTCAGGTCAGGAGGTCAAGTTGAGCTTAGGTTCTACTTAAAGGAAATAGTTCACCTTCGGATT
Organism: Chirona hameri; assembly: GCA_036785665.1. NCBI lineage: Eukaryota > Metazoa > Arthropoda > Thecostraca > Balanomorpha > Balanidae > Chirona > Chirona hameri. The sequence continues at coordinate 63,814 of JAXIVJ010004506.1, forward strand.
TTTTTCTCTTCAGAACACGGTTTTATTATATTTTTTTAATACAGTTTCTTTTTTTCTTTTTAAAAATGGTCCTACATCGCGCCAATTCAGGACAGAAGGTTGTAAATTATTGATTTTATGGTGTGCGTTATTGTTCTGCGCATGCTCCATGGCAGTGCTGGCACTTTCAGACGGTACGGTACATCATATATGCGCCGTATTCCTTCGCCAAAAAGTCAAATATCTTCGGCTGGAGAGTCTTTTCAGCCAAGAAAAGTTCCAGATAAGGATTTCTCAACACGGGCTACAAAACTGCCATTTCAGTTCAAAACCCATGTTGAAGGTGAACTATTTCCTTTAACCTGTAAACATGCTATGTGGTACATGTTTACAGGTTAATGTTGTGGCGTGGACAATGGACGCGATACCATCTCTCCGGACCGGTCCAGCAGCGGGTCGGTCTGCACGCGCCTGCAGACGCAAACGCGACCCAGATTGATAATCCCGTCTCGCCGCTACGCAACGAGCCATTGTGCGTGCGGCGGGCTCACGGGACCCGCTCGAGGTAACCGGTCCTGCGTCCTCTTTTATCGCATATATAAACTCGCTCACCCTACGTTCAAGTAAGCAGTCACACACACTCTCTTACACTCTCTTCCTCCACACTCTCTTCCCGGCAACGCTACCGTGTGTCTGAAGGCGCCACGTCAATTGAGCACCGAAAATGCTCTTCGACAATGTTTCGCCCTGAGCACGAATAAATGTCAGAACAGTCGTATATGCAACATTTGAAGAAGGAAAAACATATGAGATATATTCCAAAAATAATTTTCTTAAAATTTTCAGATTTTACAAAGGCACGTGACAGCTTAACTTAAAATTCTGAGACTGCAGATTTGTAGCACAGATCATTAGCTTTCATTTGGTATACGTGAATTAAGTTTATCTTAAACAACTGTATTTCTTGCGATTTGTTTAGTTTACGGTTCAACAAGCATCAAAAACCATGGGAGGTGACGTCACTATGACGTCATTCCCGTCTGACCCGTGGTGACCCCATACTTTTTTTTAGGACATATGCAGAAATAATTAATTGAAAGGTACTGAAAGTTTCAGGACGCTAACTGCTCCCGTTTCTTAAATATCACGATTATTCGTCAGGGAGGCTACCCCCAGTGACTCGCGGGTTAACCCTCGCCCTACGGGGGGGCTGACAGCCCCCCCCCCCCCCCCCTGAAGTTTTTTTTCTTGAATAACTTTTTACCCATGCGGCGCATCTTGCTGAAGTTTTCAGTAACTGAGTTTACAACACTTATACGTATCCTATAAAAATGTTAAGTGTATACGAGTATTAGATCATGACCTATGACATTTTCTTCAAGGTCATGTCAGACCCCAAAGGACCATTGACCTGACCCCAAAGGTCACCAGTTGACCTAGATACTCAAAATGAGATGCCTTTGGATTTGTCTTATGACAGCCAACACGTTACTTTGTTTACGGTGTCTCTCTATCTCTCTCCGTTCGGAAGTTATACTAAGCGTCCTGTACATGTGCTGTAAAACAAAACGCATAGCAATTCTCATCTATGGTGACGATTTCCGTTAATTAAGAGGTCATTAACTGGCCCAGACCTAAACGTCGAGATATTGCCAGATATATAATACAACGACCAACATGTTGACGATAACCAAATCGTTTTATACTCATCACTTTGGTAATGACGACGCACAGAGCAAAATCGTTAAGTTAGAAGTTAAGAAGTTAACTCTCTCGAAGAGCGAAGGTGAGAAACGGTCCCCGTAGGGCGAGGGAAGAGGTCGAATGTTACTTCTCAGAACAGGGTTTGTGCGCGTGTTTAAGTGTCAATAGTCTTACGTTTTCTACTTTTGACTTGCATTTAGCGCGCAAAACTATCTCAGAATGCATATAACTATAGTATGACCAAAAATGTTAATGGTGTGGCTTTGTTGATGCCCCACCTTACCGTACATTACTTAACCCTATTCCCTGCGGGGGAAGTTTCTGCCCCCCCCCCCCATGGTGTGGCTTCGTTGATGCCCACCTTACCGTACATTTAAGTAATGTTTAAGTAACCCTATTCCCTGCGGGGGGCAGATTCTGCCCCCCGGTGGTTTTTCAATTGCCACTTCTAAACCGTTAGGCCTAGCGTCTCGAAACTTTTTTGGACTTTTCCCAACTTTGAATGGCGCGTGTTGTCAAAATTTTGAGAGAAAAAAATCGGGCCAGCAGAGGCTGTGCCAGGCTCCTGTTTTGGGGAGGGTGTTACGAATGCGGTTGTCCGGCGCATACTTCCTTCGAAGTTTGCGGCGCAATAAATGCGTCAGAAACATTTGCAATGCAATATGCATCATATATACTGGGATTGTACATATTTGTTGGCAGAGGCGCACTCAGGTACAAACAATGGGAGGCTATACCCTATCTCAAATTAGGCCCAACTTCAAATTAGTAAGATGGTAAAAGCGTTACTCGCAGGGTGCCCCCATGTTGTTTTCCTGGGTCCGCCTATGCGCAATATATTACATTTAACCAATTACAGCAAGTGATGTCCACATGTGACGTTCATGTCGTCCCAAACAATCACGAACAATACAAATTTGTTATCAGAAAATGCCCCCCATTTTACATCCACTGAATACGCCTATTATTTTTGATTTTGGTATTTATCTTTTGATATGTTAAAGACCAGTACATTGAAAGCTCAAAAACGTTTGGGGAATGAAAATCGGTCAAACCACATGGCCGCAATGACTTTTCACAAAACACCCAAAATTGACGTATTTTTTGCCACCTAGCCCCCCCCCCCCATTTTTGAACAAAAATAAATGTCGGGCCCCGTAAAGAAAGATCTTGTCATGACGAATCGAATGCCGTTTTCTCCATCGAAATCAACCCAGCGGTTCTCGAGATCTCTGGGGGGCATAATCTGCCCCCCGCAGGTTAACGTAATTTCGTTGATGCCCACCTTACCGTACATTACTTAACCCTATTCCCTGCTGGGAGCGGTTTCTTCCCCCCCCCTCATGGTGTGGCTTCGTTGATGCCCACCTTACCGTACATTACTTAACCATATTCCCTGCGGGGAGCAGTTTCTGCCCCCCCCCCCCCCTCATGGTGTGGCTTCCGATGCCGTTTACGTGCTGCACGTGCGGCTCCGTGTCGCGCCACGTGGACCGCGTGACGGACCTGCACCTGGCGCTGCCTGAGGCGCTCACCAGGCCGCTGACAGCGGTGGCCACGGCTTTCGGGGCCGGCGGCGCCGACAGTTCGCCGGTGTTCGGGCCTGAGTTGCCGCCCGACTGCTGGAAAGGGCCCTCGTCAGACACCAGGCAAAAGCCAGAGACCCAGACCGAGAAGCAAGTGGACGTCCAACCGGCAGAGGTGGCTGAAGGTCAGGAACAGCAGCGCGGTCCAGATCCGGGTTCTTGGTCGAGGCCCGAGTCCCAGTCAGGAATGGATGCTGTAGTGTTTAGTTATTCAGTTCAGTTATGTTAAAAGCCGTACGGGAAATGTTACATGTTAACCGTAGCGGCGCTCGCTCTCCCCTGGCGGTAGCGTTGTAAGCTATAGTTAATGGGGCTTCCGTATGTCAAGACTGTGTCAAGGTCGCGGCGAGGTCGGCCGGCAGTCAGTCGAGTTGGAGTGGAGTCGTGCGTCGGACTGTAGCGCGGAGGTGCGCTGGCTGTGTGCCAAGGGTGGCTGGATGTGTGCCAAGTGGCAAGTACTTTAAGTTTAAGTTTTGTGCAGTTACCATTGAGTTTCAATACACACAAGAGTGGAGCGCTTCTGTGTCAGTGGTGACTGAAGGAACCGCGAACAGAACAAGTGCCTGCTGCTCCACCCACCATCCAGTCCGCCCCCGGCCGCACTGACGTCACATCTGCGACCGCCTCCGCCGTCTCCGCCGTCGCTGCAGTCGGGCCGGCCTCCTGTGCCGTTGCCGGCTGCGTCGCCAGCAGCGCAGCCTGACCGGTCTCCTCACGTTGTCGGTGGTCCGACGCTGTCGTCAGCCTCTCACCGTGGACACGTGAGCCGTCATCCAGCCGGTAGCTGACAGGTCCCAGCCGAGCTTCGACGCGTCTCGGCTCTGAGTACCACTGACGTCCTTTTCTTGGTCTCGGTACCAGTCGGCACCGAACTGAGTCACCGACTTCGAACTTCGGTGGTCTGGCACCCCGTTTGCTGTCAGCGTACTTCTTCTGGTACGCCTGTCGCCTCTGTACGCGGCTTCGTACTTGCTGGTTCTTCTCTTGTGTTGTCTCCAGTGCTCCCGCGTGCAGTTTTGTCCGTAGCTGCCTCCCATGTAGCAGCTCGGACGGGCTGACACCGGTAGTGGCGTGCGGCGTGCTCCGGTACTGTTGCAGGAACTTCTGCAGGTAGCGAGCTCTGTCCTCGCCGCTCCGGTCCGCCGCCTGGAGAGCCGCCTTCACAGTGCGGTTAGCGCGCTCCACCGCTCCCGACCCCGCCGGGTGATACGGTGTGACGCGAATGTGCCGCGTTCCCACGCTCCTCAGGTATACTCTGAAAGCGTCAGAAGTGAAGTGAGTGCCGTTGTCTGACACCAGTTCTCTCGGATATCCTTCCCGAGACGACAGCGTCTCCAGGAACTGGATGGCAGCCTCCGTGCTGGGCTCCGAGCAGAACCCCACCTCGACCCACTTGGAGTAGTAGTCGATCAGAACTACTGCGAAGCGGTGCTGCCGCGGCGCCTCCATTGGCCCGATAAAGTCGATCCCGACTTTATCCCACGCTGCCGCCGGCAGAGGCACAGGTTGCAGCGGCGTGCTGCGCGTCCTGGCTGTCTTGTCGAGCACGGAACACACTTCACAGCTCTTGACAGCATCTTCAACTTCACTGTCCATTCTTGGCCACCAGTAGAGGTCTCTGGCGCGCTGCTTTGACCTCACGATTCCCTGGTGTCCCTCATGAGCTAGCGCCACCATCCTCGGCCGCAGCTCAGCCGGCACCACCACCCGCTGGCCGCGAACCACCAGGTCACCCACCAGACTCAGCTCCTCTCGGCAGTTGAAGAACGGCTGCAGCTCCTCCGGACAGTCTCGGCGCCGACGTGGCCACCGCTGGGGGATCTGCAGCATCAGCTGCCTGAGCACCGGATCACGTCGTGTTGCCGTCAGCAGCTCGTCACGCTGCACACTCTCGAGCTGAGCCGTCACCGCAGCCACAGCCACGACGTCATCTTCCAGTCCCTCTTCTACACCAACTGGAAGTCTCGACAGGCCATCAGCTGGGTTGTCACAGCCCTTCACATACTCCACAGTAAAGTCATACGCCATCAGACGTGACGCCCACCGAGCGATTCTGAGGCCCGCTCGGCCCACCCCTGGTGACGTCATCAGAGTTCTAAGAGCGGCGTGATCCACTCTGAGACAGAACGATTTACCCCACAGGTATTTTCTCCATTTCTCGACAGCCCATACACAAGCAAGAGCTTCCCGCTCCGTTACACTATAGCGTCTCTGGGCCGGCGTGAGGCTGCATGATGCGAAACTCACCACTCTCTCCCCCTGCGGATGAATCTGGGCGAGTACGGCGCCGATTCCCACGTCACTGGCGTCCGTGGTGACCAGTGTCGGCAGAGACGGGTCGTACATTGCCAGAGCGTGGCTCCTCAGGATGCTCTGCCGCGCCGCGTCCATCACTGCCTGCAGGTCAGGGGTCCACAGGTAGGGTGGCGCCCCCTTCCGCAGCAGCTGTCGCAGCGGCTCGACCAGAGTGCTGTAGCCAGGTACGAACTTGCTGTAGAAGCCGAACAGGCCCAGCATGGCCTGCAGCTCCTTCAGCCCAGCCGGTGGTGGCAGATCCCTCAGCGCCTGGACCCGGTCTGGGTTGACTGCCACCCCCTGCTTGGAGATGACGAAGCCCAGGAACTCCACTTCCTGCTGTCTCATCTTGGCTCTTCTCCATGTTGAGAGTGATGTTGTGCTGCTTCATCCGCTCCATGACCGCGGTGAGTCTGTGGTCGTGCTCACTGGTCGACTTGCCGAAGATGATCACATCATCTAAGTAGACCTGCACTCCGGGCAGACCGAACAGCACTCGCTCCATGACCTTCTGGAAGGCTTGCGGCAGGCTCTTCAGCCCATATGGGCACCTCTTGTACCGCATGGGACCTTGATGAGTGACGAACGTTGTCAGCGACCTCGAGTCAGGGTGGAGGTCCAGCTGGTGGTATGCTGACCTCAGATCCAAGCTGCTGAACAGAGTGGCTCCCTGCAGCTGCTCCAGGATGTCCTGCATGTCCGGAAGTGGATGTCCACTTGCTTCCACCGCCTTGTTGACCTCCCTGAGATCCACACAGAGTCGCAGAGCCCCATTCCTTCTTCTTGACACCACTATGGGTGAGATCCATGACGCTGAGTCAACTGGTTCGATGATGCCAGCCTGTTGTAGTTTCTCCAGATGCTCTCTCACCTCCTCCCTCACAGCGAAGGGTAGAGGCCGGAGACGTTGCTGCACAGGTGCTACGTCTGGCTTCACACGCACTCGATGTACAAAGCCACTGAGGCTTGGCAGCTCCTCAGGGCTCTGCTCCTGGACAGCACACACTGCCACCCCATGTACCACTGACAACTTCAGTTTCTCCTGCAAGTCTCTTCCCATCAGAGGCACACTAGCATCCACCACGTACAGTGACACGTGAGAGCACTTGCCGTTCTGAGCCTGTACCATGACCTTCACCACTCCCTCCACTGGAAGTGGTGAGCCTCCATATGCCTCCAGGTGCACAGCTATTGGCAGTAGAGGTAGGTGCTGGTACTGCTTCTTGTAGATGTGCAGTGGCAGAATGCTGACCGCAGAGCCAGTGTCAGCCAGCATCCTCAGTTGCTGGTTGTCCACTTTCACCTCTGTCCACAGGCTCCTCTGGTCAGTGGAGTTCACTGCCATCACCTCCACGGTTCTCACCTTCTTGGGCTTCTTCTGCTGCTTTGGAGGCTCCTTGCAGAACTGAGCATAGTGTCCGTTCTTGTTACAGCTGCGACACTTTCTCCAGCGAGCTGGGCAGCAGGAGTCAGCAGCCCTGTGAGGCCCACCACAGTGGAAGCAACGTGTGGTTCCTCCACCTGGCCGCTGAGTCGTCACAGCAGCGATCTCCAGTTTCTGAGATGCTGAAGCTGTTCTCCCTGCTGCTCCACCCACCATCCGCTGTCGTTCTGCAGCCATCTCTTGAGCTTCCGCAACATCAATGATCTTCATCACAGTTAGGGTAGTTTCTCTACAAAGACGCTCTCTGAGTTTGTCGTCTCTGCAACCCTCTACAAACTGTTCACACAGAAGCTGCTCTTGAAGGTCGCTAAAACCACACCTGGCACTCTTCTCCTGGAGTTCAGTGATGTACACTGCTGCAGACTGGTGCTCCTTTTGAACACATCGCCTGAACAGAACACGTTCAGTGTGTTGAGACCTTCTGTCAGGGAACAGTCTTTGGAGGACAGCAGCTGCTTCTTCAACACGATCCTCCTGCAGTGACCTCACTTAACTGTCCTTGACTTCGTCCTTCGAGTCTGGGTCCGCCCCGGCCGCACTGACGTCACATCTGCCACGCCCTGCGCCGGTTCCGCCGCAGCGAAATACAACCGCCGGGCCTCCTGGCCCACACAGTGCAATAGAAGTGCTTCTTTTCGCTCTTCACTCCAGGCGTCCCAACCACTCGCCACTGCGAATATTTTAAATTCGCGATACCACTGACACCATGGCATCTGAGGTCGTCCGGGCGCCATCAAAAATGGCGTCGGTGCCCTGAACCCGTCCATGGCGGCTGCCACGCGGTTCACTCGCTCGTCGCCACTTGTTCTGTTCGCCGTTCCTTCAGTCACCACTGACACAGAAGCGCTCCACTCTTGTGTGTATTTAAACTCAATGGTAACTGCAAAAAACTTAAACTTAAAGTACTTGCCACTTGGCACACATCCAGCCACCCTTGGCACACAGCCAGCGCACCTCCGCGCTACAGTCCGACGCACGACTCCACTCCAACTCGACTGACTGCCGGCCGACCTCGCCGCGACCTTGACACAGTCTTGACATACGGAAGCCCCATTAACTATAGCTTACAACGCTACCGCCAGGGGAGAGCGAGCGCCGCTACGGTTAACATGTAACATTTCCCGTACGGCTTTTAACATAACTGAACTGAATAACTAAACACTACAGATGCCAAGCCGGAATCACAAGCATCCCCACTAGAGCTGCCACTTTTCAGGCATGTGACTACCCGCGCCGCGCCGCAAGCGCTGTCAACTACCTACCCACCACTACCCACGTGCTCACATAAGCTGTCAACTGCCCACAACTACCCGCAACATAAATTGTACTATTTTGGGATTGAAGAAAATTAAAGCAAAAACCTGTAAATTATGCAAATTCATGCAATAAACTTGAATGATATTGCTGAAATGACAGCGCAGTCACTGATATACGGTTTAAAACTTCCCTTTTGAAAAGTTGAAAATTATGCTACCCGCCCACTTCAGCCAAATGATTGCTTGTGCTACCCACAACTACCCACGTGGGTAGTAACTACCCACGTTTCGTGGGTAAGCGGGTAGAAAGGTGGCACCTCTAATCCCCACGGCATCTCAATTCGGACCTGAACCGGCACCGCAGTTTGGTCCGGAACCAGCGCCTCAGTTTGGTCCGGAACCAGTGCCTCAGTTCGGACCAACCCCGGATCCTGAAGAGACACTTGATGTGCAACCTACGACGAACATGACAGTGTCGGATCTGCTGCGGCTGTACCTGGCTCCGGAGCGTCTCTGCGGCGAGAACCAGTACCACTGCGCCAGGTGCGACTGCTTGCAAGACGCCGACCGCCAGCTGCGTCTGCTGACACCACCGCCGCACCTGGTTGTCTCGCTGGTACGGTTTGAGTTCGACCGGCGGGCCGGCGCGCTGCGGAAGGTGCTGGCGCCGGTGGGCCTGACTGAGCGTCTGGCCGTGTCGCTGGCCGGCCAGCAGCCCGCCCAGTATAGCCTATATGCAGTCATCGTACACGCCGGTCACTCGATGGACGCCGGTCATTACTTTTCGTTTTGCAGCGCGTCCTGCGGTGGCGACGGGGCCGGCCCGGACGGCGTTGACGGCGGCTGGTGGCGGCTGGACAATACCTCAGCGACGCCAGTGACAGCGGCGGCCGCGCTTGGCCGACCACGGCAATCTTCTGATGCCGCCTACACACTGCTGTACCGGCTGGCGGGGGCGGCGGCGGCCGGTGGCCGTCCTCCTGCGCTGACGGCGCTGCCCGGCCCGCTGCGGGCTGCCGTGGACCGGGACAACGCTGTGTACCGGCGAGAGCGGCAGAGCTACTCTGGGCAGAGCCGGCCGGTTAACGCGCTGCCGCTGCCTCAGGACGGTGACAGTGGGCAGGACGGACCAAGCTCTAAGCTCTAAGTTGGAACTGTAGCGCATGTGGGGGAGGGTTGATAATTATATGTCGAGTGTTGTCTGCCGTGTTGTGAATGTTGATACATGTCATTTGATAGGATGATGCTTAGAAAAAATGTATGTTTTCATATCACGGAAAATGGCATTTGTGTCGCAAATATATTAGAGTTTCTGACTTTATTTAGACAGGAACACTGTCAAATTTGAAGAAGAAAAAAATAACGTAATTTTGGCCGCCCGCAGGGAATAGGGTTAATGCTCCAAAGAAACATTTGTATACAATCTTTGAGAATAATAATTATTTATGTTCTACTCACACTTCACATTGTATTGTTTGTTTGCTACCTGGTTTGATACTTACTGGCACGTTATAACCCGACCGGCCCAATGCCACCCATGCTGGTCATATCACGTGTGACGTGGCTTGATCTGGCCTTGACTGACCCGCCTGGATGACGTGAGCTGACCTGACCCGAGTTAAACTGACCTGACTTGTGACCTATTTGACCAAACAAATCAGAGCTAGGTTGATATAACCTTACCTGTTGGACGAGGTTGTGTGTCAGGGGCGTGCAGGAATCCTTTTCAAGTTTCTATGTTTTCCTCACACCTTACACTGCACGGGTGATGCCTCCACACGTCTATAAAACCTTCAACACAGGCAGACACCAAGCCTTCACCACGTCTACAACACGTTCCACACTGCCATAAAGCCCTTCACACGGCCGCAAAATCTTCCACACGGCCACAAGCCCTCCACACGATCACAAAGGCTTCCACAAGGCCACAAACCCTCCACACCTCCACGCAGCCTGTCGTTCGGCCTCACAGCGCTCAGAGTGAATCCAGAAAGCAGTTCGCTAGCAGACTGCTGCCGCCGCCGCCTCCACTGCTGCCGCCGCGCCGCCGCCGCCGCCGCCGCCTCCGCTGCTGCCGCCGTTGGGTCGTCACCCTAGCGGTCACTGACCTCGGTCCAAGACCTTGGTCCCGTCCGCCGGCCTGCGTACCTCCCATCCCCGCATCGTGGAGAGCCGCCATAGAGAGCCGCCATAGAGAGCCGCCATAGCGGTATAGAGAGCGAATAGGTCCGAGACGCACGTGTTGAGACTCGAGCGAGAGCCGTCCGCGGCCCCCAGTGTTCTAAAATTGAACAAATTAAATGCAGATGGGCATGCATTTACATAAATAGTTACCTACCAAAATACCTCCTAATTTGAAATAGTTACCTCCCATTCGCCTCCCTTTTTGCCATTCGATTCAGCGTTGTGCAGAATTTGGGTTCCATTATCAGCGTCACCTTTAGGTAATGTTATGTCATTTTTTACTTTACGTTTGTTCAGATACCTCCGTACCTACCTACATTGATCAATTGATAGAATTGTTCACCTGATGGCTGCTGGGGCCCCTTCTGAGCCACTGCGCTGGTGGGGAGAGGAGGTAAGAAAGATGTAACTATTGGCATGTTTCTGGCATGTTTTATATACTCATTCAATAGTGATCAGATTTGCACAAAAACGTGGCAGAGTGTTGTATAGTCTGTGGAGAAGCTTTGGTATCATTTTTTTATGAAAAATGTCCATTCCTGTATTTTAGGTGATTTTTTTCCTTGCATCATGTCAACAGGTCCATTTTGACCTGCTTCGTGCACCGTGACACTTATCATGCTGTCATACATTTTGAAGGCATTACATAATATATTTGAAGACTGGAATGGCTTGACAAACTATTTTGCAAACGACTTGAATTATTTACAAGTAATGTTTTCATTTACGTGGCTTATTTTGGTTTTTACAAGTTGGAAGATTTGTTCTGCAATCTATCGTTATTCTGAGGAGGTAACAAAATTTGTACCGGCATGTTTTTATTATAAGACAATATGCCTATTTATCAAACCAAAACAGGTCATTACCCAAAACTTCAATGTTTTTTCACAAGCCGAAATCACTTTCACCTCGGAAATGTCCAGTGAATATTCTTGAAAAATAATTTAAATTGATGTTTTCTGAGGAGGTAACAATTTTTACGGGGATTATTCAGCGCGAATAATTTAGCTGCCCCAAGGATGCAGCCAACTTGGCGCTGTTGATATAAAATAAGCTCCGGCGTCCAGCTTTGTTTTGTCTTTGAACCAGCGTCAAACTAGTTTCATATTAATATAAAACTCCAGTTTGCTATTTTCGTTTTCGTTGACACCATAGATGACGCTATAAATCAGCATACGGATAGATCTCGACGCGCTGATTACAAAAATCATAATAGCTAAGAGGTACATCGAACCGTTTTTGAGTTATACCAATTAAAACAACGGAAATTTTGAGTGACACCATAGATCACGCTGAAAATCACTCTACAGATAAATCTTGACACACTGATTACACAAATAATAATAGCTAAGAGGGACAACAAACCGTTTTTGAGTTATTCTAATTTCAAAATTTCGAAACTTTTTATTTAGAACTACAGTTTCATATTTTAGTTTTTATTTACACCATAGATCACGTTGAAAACGTGCACACAAATATATTTCGACAAGCTGAGCCAAAAAATCAACATATCTAAGAGATACACGTAACCGTTTTTGAGTTTTACATGTTAACAAGCTAAGACAAAATGTTGACGCCATAGATCACGCTGAAAATTATCATACAGATATATTTCGACGCGTTGATTACGAATATCATAATAGCTAAGAGCTACATCAAAACGTTTTTCAGTTATAGCAATTTTAAAACTTCGAGACATTTTGGGTGACACCATAGATCACGCTGAAAATCACCATACAGATAGATCTTGCCGTGCTGATTATGGAAATCATAATAGTCCAGAGGTACATCAAACCGTTTTTGAGTAATACTAATTTCAAAATTTCAACAACAAAAAAGCGTGACACCATAGATCACGCTGAAAATCACCATATAGATTTCGACACACTGATTACGAAAATCATAATAGATAAGTGGTACATCAAACCGTTTTTCAGTTGTACTAATTTCAAAATTGCTATATAAAAACTATAATAAAAACCTAAAAACTTAATAAAAACTAAATCATGCAACTGGCGTTAAAAATAAAAAGTTTCCAAATTTTGAAATAAGTATAACTCAAAAACGGTTTGAGGTACCTCTTGTCTATTATGATTTGCGTAATCAGCGTGGCGAGATCTATCAGTATGGTGATTTTCAGCGTGATCTATGGTGTCACTTTAAAAAAAAAATGTAAATTGATATAACTCAAAAACGTTTTGATGTACCTCTTAGCTATTATGATTTTCGTAATCAACGCGGCGAGATCTATCTGTATGGTAGTTTTCAGCGTGATATATGGTGTCAATATTTTGTCTTAGATTTGTTGTTAACATGTATAACTCAAAAACGGTTAAGTGTACCTCTTAGATATGGTGATATTTGGACTCAGCTTGGCAACATGTATTTATGTGCACGTTTTCAAAGTGATCTATGGTGTAAATATAACTAAAATATGAAACTGGAGTTTTAAATAAGAAGTTTCGAAATTTTGAAATAGGTATAACTCAAAAACAGTTTAATGTACCTCTTGGATATTACGATTTTCATAATCAGCGCGTCGAGATCTATCTGTGATGATTTTCAGCGTGATCTATGGTGTCAATACTTTATCTTAGTTCGCTTGTTAACATGTATAACTCAAAAACGGTTAAGTGTACCTTTTATATATGGTGATTTTTGGACTCAGCTTGTCAAAATGTATTTGTGTGCACGTTTTCAACGTGATCTATGGTGTAAATACAAATTAAAATATGCAATTGAGTTTTAAATAAAAAGTTTCGAAATTTTGAAATTAGTATAACTCAAAGGTTTAGTTGTCCCTCTCAACTATTATGATTTCCGTAATCAGCGTGGCGAGATCAATCTGTATGGTGATTTTCAGCGTGATCTATGGTGTCACCCAAAATTTCTCGAAATTTGGAAATTGGTATAACTTAAAAACGAATTGATTTACCTCTTGAGATGTTCTAATTTTCGTTGATCAGCGCGTCGAGATATATCTGTATGATGATTTTCAGCGTGATCTATGGTGTCAATATTTTGTCTTAGTTTGGTTGTTAACATGTACAACTCAAAAACAGTTATGTGTACTTCTTAGATATGTTGATTTTTTTGGCTTGTGTGCACGTTTTCAACGTGATCTATGGTGTAAATAAAAACTAAAATATGAAGCTGCAGTTTTAAATAAAAAGGTTCGAAATTTTGAAATTAGTAAACTCAAAAACGGTTTCATGTACCTTTTAGCTATTATGATTTTCGTAATCAGTGTGTCAAGATCTATCTGTAAAGAGATTTTCAGTGTGTTCACCCAAAATTGTCACCCAAAATTTTCGACATTTTGAAATTGGTGTAACTGAAAAAACGGTACGATGTACCTCTTAGCCATTCTAATTTTCGTAATCAGCGCGGCGAGATCTATCTGTATGGTGATTTTCAGCGTGATCTATGGTGTCACCCTAAATTTTCGAAATTTGAAATTGGTATTACTTAAAAACGGTTTGATACAAAAATGTATTTCCTCTTGATTTATAATAGTTATTAATCAATAAATGTATCCATATCAACATCAATACAATTTCCAGGGCCATTGTATCTAACCTATGATCAGTACTCATAACATGCAGTGCATTACAATGCAGTGCGGGGTATTATTCAATCAAAATTAATTGGAATATTCTGCTTCAATAACAATCCCTCCAAAATTCTACCACAGATTTCACTTCCAATATGGAAATATCTGAAACATTATGTATTGCTTGTAAATTGTAATATAGCATAAATTATGTAACTTCAAATTTGTGGTTGCAAAACTAAATTACAACAATCCAATTGCCATAGCAGTGATATGAATATGTTGAACAATTACAACAGTATAAGCATTTAGAAATGTAACCAGTTGACCATTCTTAAAGCACCATACAGATGAAACAAAAATACATGTTTAGCACAGTAACGGAAAGAACATACAATTAAAATATTACCTTTATTTTATTGTCTGAAGGTAATTCTTCAAATTGTTACACATACTATTAATTAATTAATATCAAATATTTTGAAATTATATTGAGATATGGTCTGTTAATCTTCGGACATGTCTCTCAACGTCTTCAAAAACAGACTTGATCAACACTGGGAGGCCATCTGGTACTTCCTTCCTGACTCAGATTGAGATAGGCTTCAACCATTGAGCTCGGCGAGAACGGGTCCTGACTCCGACAGGCCATATATCCTGATGACAATAATGTAAGGTAAGGTATATGTCCTAACCTTGAATTTTACATGCTCAATTTATTATTCAATTTATTATTCTCACAATGGCATCAGCTATCATCTCACACATCAAAAAAAATGTACATGCTATCAGAAATTAGAATGCAGACGATACTGACTCACTGTGCTTCAGTGCCTCAGTATTGTTTACATTCTGATTTGATAGCATGAAAAGTCTGATGTTAAGATGTGTCCGGGCTACAGCAGTTTACACTTTACCCTATGGCCTACCTCTACCACAATTGATATATTTGGACACACATAAAGACATAAAGACATAAATTTTCAGTACAACAAAGAGCCTCGTGGGCCCGTCCTGGGTTGTACGGCACACATGGACGTGAGCATCACACATGTGACAACGGGCATGAACGGCCACATACATTGCCTCGCAGGGCACCATATCATGTAATACACACTAACCATTTTCAGAATGTAACATCCAGTACATATACCTGCACACACGAACCTCAGAATTTAGCAATCTACATTCACAAGACATTCAATCCATACAAACGTTGAAAACTTCACTAGTCCCACACATACCCAATCTTCCTTCTCAAAATAATCCCTTTTCTTGTAAGCAACCTATTTCAATTAGTTATGTTCTTATGTATATTCACATGTGTGTATCACTATAACTAAGACTAATCCCAGGAGTATTTATAAACAAAACCCTTTCCCGCAAAATATTTGTCGAGCCCAGCTTTGAAAGAAACTAATGTGGCCGCACTAACTACATCACCTGGTAAAATTGTTCCAATGGCTCACAGCCCTTCTACTGAAAAACGACTGTCTTAATCTAGTCCTGCTTTGTTTAACAATAAGTTTATACTGATGACCTCGCCTTTTTTTCTCCCTATCAAAATCAAACAAGTTCTTTAAATACCCAATCTGTTGACCATTTACAAACTTAAAAACTTCAATGAGATCTCCCTCAATCTTCTGTATTTAAGTGAGAACATATCCAATGTTTTAAGCCTATCCTCATATTCTAAATTACTAATACCGTTAACCATTTTCGTTGCCCGTTTGTGTACCCTTTCTAGTAACCAACAATCTTTCTCATACGTTGGAGACCAAGCTTGAACACAGTACTCTAAATGTGGTATAAACAAATGCACAATAAAGTTTAGTTATCACCTCAGCACTTTTATAAGAGACATTCCTGTAAATGCACCAAGCATCCTTAGCGCCTTTTTCTAGCTTTGGATACCTGGTCAGATGCAGACAGCTTACTGTTAACCATTACCCCTAGGTCCCTTTCCATTATCGTCTGTGACATCTCCTGTCCCCCCATTTTGTACGAATTTCTTCTTTTTTGCACACACTGGATATGTGCTCTGTTGTGGGTATCGTTCATACTTGGTTCTCCAATAGATATTCCGTTTTTGATGTCTTGAAAATTAGATTTTGTGGGATTTTTTCCTAAATAAATACGTTTTTGCAGGGTTTTTTTGGGAGGGGTAAAAACTAGCAAAAATGCAA